>VXBX01003763.1:0-12268 GCA_013400415.1 Scytalopus superciliaris | reverse complement strand
AATAATGATAAATGCTAATAATAATGATAATAAAAAGGGAAAAACAAGTGATGTACAATGCAATTGCTCACCACCCACTGATCAATGCCAGACCTCCCTTCCCAAACCCAAATCTATTCCTCTTCTGGATAACTCTACCCAGTTTATATACTGGGCATGACATTCTGTGGTGTGGAATATCTCTTTGGCCAGTTCAGGTCACCTGTCCCCATTATGCTCCCTCCCAGTTTCTTTTGCGTATCTCCTCACTAGCAGAGCATGAGACAAGAAAAAAAGTCCTTTACTTAGGATAAACACCACTTAGCAAAAAACCAAAACATCAGTGTGTTATCAACACCATTCTCATACTGAATCTAAAACACAGCTCTATAACAGCAACTGAGAAGAAATTAACTTTATCATACCTGAAACCAGGACAATCACATACTGGAGTTGTCCAAATATTATGTCTGTAGAATCTTCATTCTGAAGTCTTAATTCTAATAAAATGTAGTTACTTACCATTGGTTTATTTTTATGGATGTTTGTACAAACTGTTTATGGCATACTGTGTAGCCTCTTCCAGTTGGTAAATTCAGGCAGTTCCTTAGTAATGATCAAGGTGTGTGAAAGACTTCCTTTCCAGTGTACTACAGCTACAGATTTCTGAGGTCTTTGCCAGTAAAAGATACTTATTTCAAGATCTGTTTGGGCATGTGTCTTCATGTTTGTTTGTAATTCATGTGTTTGATTTGGGAGGGTGTTATGCTTTTTTTCCTTAGTTTTTGAATGCTTGCTTTTTTCACTTTAAATTAGATTTTACTTACATGTGGGCCCTGTAATATTTAGAGCATCAGCGAGAACATATATATGTTTGAACTTGTGTTTTGGTTGTGCTGTAAGTTTACTTCAGGAGAAAGGAAAGAGGGAGGAGGAAGAAAATATATTTTAACATTTGAAGGCTGGAATATATCCAAATGTTTTTATGTGTCCTATGTAGAAAATCTGATAATCTTTAAGGCCTTGGGGGAATACATCAAGTTTGAGAAAGAGAGCACTTTGAAGACCTGAATCAGCCAGCATATTAAATCTTTGAGCAAGGTGCTAATGTAGATATAAAGTATTAAATTCTTAGTTGTTAATGAGTATGCTATCATACTTTAATTGTTCATGTGCTTTATACCATTGTTTTAACATAACCCCAGCCAGCAACTAAGCACCACAGATTCTTGCTTCCCCCCTTCTCTGCAGAAGGATGGGGGAGAGAATAGAAAGACTCAAACTTGCAGGCTGAGATAAAGACAGTTTATTGGGACAGAAAAAGGAAGAAAATAATAATGATAAAATAATTAGAATACACAAAGCAAGTGATATACAATGCAATTGCTCATCACTCATCAACTAATGCTCAGTCAGTTTCAGAGCAGTGGCTCTTGACCAGCTTTTCCTCCTGTTTTTATACTGGGTGTGACATTCTATGGTGTGGAATATCCCTTTAGCCAATTCAGCTCAGCTGTCCTGGCCATGCTTCCACCAGCTTCTTGTGCAGCTTCTTTTACTGGCAGAGGTTCAGGAAGTCAGACAGTAGGGAAGCTGATGGAATAAAATATGATCCCAAGCCATTAAAGACTGAGGTATAGGTATCTAGAAGGTACTTCCCAGAAGACATGGTGCTAGGAGATCTTAGTTCAGATTAACTGAAAAATATCACAGTGAAAGAAGTTTGGTTTTACTAATTTGTTTGTAAATGAAAATTATAATTTAGATGCTCTGTTACTGTAGCTGTTCCTTTTTGGTTTGGCAGGCATAAAACCTGGCAGATATCATAATAGCACTGCCCTGCTTTAGTTTTTTGGGAGTTTTATTTTGGGTATGTTTTGTTTTTGTTAATGTCCTCTGATCTGAGCTCAGAATCCTATAGGCCTCTCTTTTTCTGTTAATGAGTTGTTTTCTGGAGTGTGTGCATGTTGGTGCTGCTGTTTCTCAGATAATTTTCTAAATTTTATATGTTTGTGGTGGGTTGACCTTGGCTGGATGCCAGGTGCCCCCTCCTTAACTGAACAAGGGAGAGAAAATACAACAAAAGGCTCATGGGTCAAGATAAGGACAGGGACAGATCATTCAGCAATTACCATCACAGGCAAAACAGACTTGAGTTGGAGAAATTATTTGAATTGATTGCCAATTAACACCAGAGCAGGATAATGAGAAATAAGAACAAATCTTAAAACATCTTCTATCCATGCCTCTCTTCTTCCCAGGCTCGACTTCACTCCTAGCTTCTCTACCTCTTCCTCTTGAGCAGTGCAGAGTGTGCTGGTTTAAAGGTAAACCAGCAGGAGAAATGAACCCAACTGAAAAGTGATTACAAGTTAGAGTTACAATTTAATAAAAAGATTACAATACAATGATACAGAGAANCAGACATGACCCCTCAGGCTGGGTGTGAAAGTGCTAATGTCTCCCCAGAGGGGAGTTATCACATGTGAGCTATTGGTGTGAAGACAGGAACATTCCCCTGCCCTGCAGGGTTCTTTAACACCCAGTTTGTACTCTGAGGTGTCAGGTGTACCTTGGGCAGCTGCTACAAATGATCCATTATTAACATCATGAGAAATTACATAGAGGGTGGGTTACACCCACACAGTGATAACTGGTCCCAGCCACTGTAACTAGGATATAGGGACATGGGAAATGGGGGTTGTGGTCAGTTCATCACACTGTCTCTGCCACTCCTTCCTTCTCACATTCTTCTGCTCCAGCATGGGGTCCCTCCCATGGGAGACAGTCCTCCATGAACTGCTCCAGCATGGGTCCCTTCCATGGGGTCAGAGGTCCTGCCAGCAAACGTGCTCCCATGTGGGCTCCTCTCTACAGGGCCAGAAGTCTTGCCAGGAGCCTATTCCAGTGTGAGCTCTCCATGGAGTCACAGGTTCTTTCAGGTACATCCAGCCTCTCTGGTGTGGGATCCTCCATGGGCTGCAGGTGGATCTCTGCTTCCCTGGGGACCTCCATGGGCTGCAAGTGGACAGCCTGCTTCACCATGGTCTGCACCATGGGCTCTGGCACCTGGAGCATTTCCTCCTCCTTCTTCATTGACCTTGGTGTCTGCAGAGTTGTTTCTCTCACATATTCTCACTGCTCAACTGCCTGATGTTGTGCAACAGTTTTTACCCCATGATAAATCTGTTATGACTGCAACATTTCAACATGCATATTCATACAATTACAGCATCTAATCATCATATTTATAATAGGTGGAGTTCAGGCAGGGCCCAGGCGGAGCTCGAGGCAGAGTCTTCCAGAATCTTCTCTTGGCATGACTTTTAGGTGGTCAGTTCCGGTCTTCAGCTTCACTTAGAGGGGTGACTACTCTTCTTCCTCGCTGTGACCTGCTAAGTGAAGCTTGCAGAAACCCTTGGCTCAAAGCCCTTCTAGCCTATTCAAATGTCCACCTTGTCTTGATTTATAACCCCTAGATTCACTGTATAGTAGTTCTAGCATTGTTCTTATGATTAGGTTTGGGTCCAGTAAACAGAACAGTAGGAATTGCAACTAATTCTTAGCAAGACAGGCAGAGCAGAGCAAGAAGTCTCAGTTAACTCTTTTAGGCCTTGCTCGTTTCACCATCTGCTACTAAAGACATTGCTACAGAAAGCCACTACAGTAGAACAATTATGTCAATTCTCTGAGACTTTCTTATTTTTAACCTGGAATTACACCTTTCTTTATCTCACACAGCATCCTGAACTTTGTGAATGAGAGGTGGATGTGGCATATGCTAAATGATCAAAAGATGATAGATGTCATTCATCAAGAATATTCTCCAGTCTGGAAATTCAACTTGTCAGTTAGGGAGTATTGACTGTGATGACTGTCATAATCTTGCAATAATATTTTGTTGATTCAAAGCTGTATCAGCATGCACTGAGATGATGCTGTCTGCTTGCATCAGCAGAAACTACTGTGTTGACATCTAGTAGCATTTCTCTATTGAACTCTAAAGATAAACTAAATTGAGACTTTGTAATCCCTGCAGACTATTTCTACAATGTCTATGCCTGTATTCAGACTGTCAGATGGTTAATGCCCAAACATATATTTCCTTTCTCAGATCTACCTTTAACCATGTCCTCTATCTCTTGTCTAAGAAGGATCAGTTTGCACACAGTTTTTGTAAAGTTTTGAATTTGGCTTCTTTTCACTTGTCCTTTAGAAGTGTTGCTGGGCTCTTGGTGGGACCTAGGCTAATGGGAACATACCTCGAGACAAATGCTCAGTGTTCCTAGTTGCTTTCTGCTGGCCCATATAGCCATATTTACCTATCCTGTTGCAGCTATACAGAGTCCTTGTGATCCTGATCTTGGATCGTATTCTAGTGACCGATTCTTAACCCAGTCCTAATGTGGGAATGTTATGATCCATTTATAAAGGGATACCTCTGCCTGAATTAAAGTGCAAACAAGACCATATGCCAAAGTCAATAGTATGGGTTTTATTTAACAGTAAATGTGAGGTAGAGAGAGAAATAGGGAGGGGGTGGGAAAAGAAAGAGAGTGAGAGAGAGAGACATTAACCAAAAGATAGCAGCACCACGTGGATCCCTGCAGCATCCCGTTGTTCCTTTTTCACCCCAGTCTTCTCGGTGGTGGAGGTCCTGGAGTAGTTGTTCTGGAGGTACCACCTTTATACAATCCAGTTACAGGTATCCACAGATGTTCCCACAACTTGAGCTGGCATGGGTGTAAGCAGTTGTTTCCTTTCCCACAGGCTGCACAGTGGAATTTTTGTCCAGTGTGCTAATTCCAAACCTTCACCTCTGTTAGGCCTGGAATTAATGCCTTCCTGCTTGCCATTTGTGCTTATCTTAAGTTCCTGTTGTGTCTTATCTTATGGGAGCTTCCTTCTTTGACAGTGTTTTGAGACAGTTAATTTTTCTTACACCACCCTGTGGCTCAAAAACTGTCCTCCAGGGACTTTTCCTCAATTCACAGATTGTCCACAGGAGTGATGTGTATGTAGAGGGTAGTAGGAGGAAAGACAGAAGAAGCAGAAGAAATTACATTAGTAAACCGACAGTGTACAATCGCTATTCCAATCAGTAAAAATACAAATCCAATTGCAATCACCAACCCAATTCTCATTAGCCACTTCCCTCACTCCATGAGTCTCAAGGATCAGAGTATGGACATCAGCCAGGTATTGGGGCTAATTCCTTGAAGCCAATCTTTGGGTTGGAGTGATTGGAAAAGTTCTGGCATTTGATCAGTGATGTCTTTCATTTTGGCTCGAGCTTCTTTAATTGATGACATTGCATTGTAAATGGTAATACAACATTCAGTTTCAATAAGATTTAAAATTCCACATGCCCCTTGTTCCTTTAGTAATAACATATCTAATGCCAACTGATTTTGTAAAGCCTTTTCCAACACTTGTTGGACTTGCAAGTTAAGTTCTCTGAATGCACACCTGGTTCAGTTACTGAGGGCATGTACCTGCCACATATTTTCTAAGGCCCNGACAGTGTTTTGAGACAGTTAATTTTTCTTACACCACCCTGTGGCTCAAAAACTGTCCTCCAGGGACTTTTCCTCAATTCACAGATTGTCCACAGGAGTGATGTGTATGTAGAGGGTAGTAGGAGGAAAGACAGAAGAAGCAGAAGAAATTACATTAGTAAACCGACAGTGTACAATCGCTATTCCAATCAGTAAAAATACAAATCCAATTGCAATCACCAACCCAATTCTCATTAGCCACTTCCCTCACTCCATGAGTCTCAAGGATCAGAGTATGGACATCAGCCAGGTATTGGGGCTAATTCCTTGAAGCCAATCTTTGGGTTGGAGTGATTGGAAAAGTTCTGGCATTTGATCAGTGATGTCTTTCATTTTGGCTCGAGCTTCTTTAATTGATGACATTGCATTGTAAATGGTAATACAACATTCAGTTTCAATAAGATTTAAAATTCCACATGCCCCTTGTTCCTTTAGTAATAACATATCTAATGCCAACTGATTTTGTAAAGCCTTTTCCAACACTTGTTGGACTTGCAAGTTAAGTTCTCTGAATGCACACCTGGTTCAGTTACTGAGGGCATGTACCTGCCACATATTTTCTAAGGCCCATTGGTGTTGTGTGATAACTATAGAAGGTGTAAAAAATACCTTAAGCCCAAAAGCTATATTTTGCCCCACCATATAATAGTGTGGGGCACATATATTATTGATTAATTCTCAGCTGTATTCAGGAGAACTTAGTTCCCACTGTGTCCTTCCTGCTGATGAATAATGAAAGACACGATTTGGGCAAATGGATGGGAGTACTATCCTGCACCTTAGACTAGTGTGCTGAGTTAGGCTCAACCGTGAGTAAACCTTTCCATCAGAACACCCCCNGTTGGAGTGATTGGAAAAGTTCTGGCATTTGATCAGTGATGTCTTTCATTTTGGCTCGAGCTTCTTTAATTGATGACATTGCATTGTAAATGGTAATACAACATTCAGTTTCAATAAGATTTAAAATTCCACATGCCCCTTGTTCCTTTAGTAATAACATATCTAATGCCAACTGATTTTGTAAAGCCTTTTCCAACACTTGTTGGACTTGCAAGTTAAGTTCTCTGAATGCACACCTGGTTCAGTTACTGAGGGCATGTACCTGCCACATATTTTCTAAGGCCCATTGGTGTTGTGTGATAACTATAGAAGGTGTAAAAAATACCTTAAGCCCAAAAGCTATATTTTGCCCCACCATATAATAGTGTGGGGCACATATATTATTGATTAATTCTCAGCTGTATTCAGGAGAACTTAGTTCCCACTGTGTCCTTCCTGCTGATGAATAATGAAAGACACGATTTGGGCAAATGGATGGGAGTACTATCCTGCACCTTAGACTAGTGTGCTGAGTTAGGCTCAACCGTGAGTAAACCTTTCCATCAGAACACCCCCAGCTAATCCAAGTGGTGCAGGATAGCTGCTTGTCTTGCAAGTCCAGGTGTCATTATAGTCTATCAAATACATTCAGGGGGATGATGTGATTGGAATGTTCTTTAATGGGTAGTGGGTGTGAAGGATTCCACAATACAATGCCTGTTGGATGTAGGTCCAATATGTCTTGAAATTAGCCATAGAATTACACAGCTGATCTTGATTTTTGAATCCCATAGAGGGATATCCCCAACAGATACACATCATGTATTGACACATATTTTCTCAATCAGCCAAGTCTCAAGGGGATCCCCAGGTCCCATAGTACAAGTGATTACTTTTTCACACTGGAACAAATGTGAATGGGTTTGTTGAGGAGGTGTGTTCATGTACTTCAGAGGCTTTAAAATAGGATTCTCTCTCGACCACATCCACATATAGTTGGAAGAATTCATAGGTAATGTTCCTGTCCTGCTGGGTAATTCTGTAGACCATGAAAAATTAACCTTTAGCACAGATGGTGCTTCATAACAATTTGGTTGTCTTAGTGGGTGAGAAATCGGATCAAAAGGGAAAGATTGACAAGGAGCCCTATTAGTTAGGGATTTCAGAATTTGATACATCCCTGGTAATAGTGTGCCTTCCTTGATCACCCCAGATTCAGCAAAACATTGATTTCTGGGTGTGATGTGTTACATGTATCCTCACCCTGAAATCCTACTGTGTTATTATAATATGCAAAAAACATATAATTAAGTCCTACTTGGTGTGGGAACTGGAGGTGTTCCACAACCTCAGATTTTCCCTCAATTAATAGGTAATGGGCCCTCCATTTCAAAGGCAGTTTACTTTTTAAGCACCAGGGGCCAGGTATAAAGGTATAAGGTTGTTTCTGAAGTTGGGGTTCACATAAATTGATCCACGGATCCGTGGATGTTACAAAAAATCTCAGGCCTTGCTCTGCTGATACAGGGAGAATCGCACAAATTCCTTAGTTTGTCTGATTCCAAAGATGTGTAAACCCCAAAACTAATTCCCATGCAAGGCTCATAGAATTATGACTTCTGTTTCCTGAGGTTGACTTCCCAGTCTCAACGGCAGACAAACACATCCACACGCATAAAAAGGACAACACATATATACCAAAGCTACAATTATTCCTAGAAATCAAGCAGCAAGACATCATGTGGTATAAATCATGTGAAGAGTTTCTTCATCCCTTCAGTTTTAGATTTTCACTTGTAAAAGATCAGAGAAAACAACTTTGGCTTCGAACTGGGTCAAAAGGATAGGATAACCCATCTGGTACTAATTTTATGTTCTTTACTGTGAGCGTTTGTTGCTATCCAAGCATATTTGTTCAATGGAGTTTTCAAAACCAGTGGCACCTGGTCAGTGGTGGGGAGTTTCACCAGCACTGGCTGTCCTAGGTAGTATGAGAGAATTCTGGGATGATCTAGGCCCTATGAGTTGGGTATTATTGTGGGAGCAGTTGGACAAAAGGCAGTAAGTCATGGACATCCATTAACACCCCATTGGTCATTAATTTTGGTCACTGCATCCCAAAAACAGTCTGCCCATCCAGATTCATGTGGTTTGAAAAACCATTTCAGTAGACCATTGGTCAGAAGGTAGTAGGGGGTGTGAAATACCCACCGTATACCCTTAGCCTTGGCCTAATCCAGTACCACCTTTGCAACAAAGTGACTACTGTTATCAGATTGCATTGATTTAGGTTTTGGCAAGCAACTGAACCATAGCTGCAAGTTTTTAATGCTATTTTCCACAGTTGCTCTTGAGACAGCTTCAGCTTGTGTTAATCCAGAAATTATTTCTACTTCAACCAGTACATATGTTTTCCCATTTGATTTCTTCAAAGGACCAATGTAACCTACTTGCCAGACATCCCATAATCCCTTTCTCTCCTTGAGGTGTAGTGGAGGGTCTTTGTAAGGGATGTTGGTCAAACCAAGTATGGCATTCCCCACATGCAGTTATCACAACAGCACACTGTTCTTTAGTTAACGGCCATCCTTGACTGCTGGCTTCACATAGTAAATCCTTAATTTCCAAGTGTCCACATCTGACATGTAACCATTCTAATAAATGTTCCCAATTCTCATTTTCTGCTTCTACCTCCAAAGGGGCTAAACAGGTGAGAGAATCCACCTGATTGTTAAACTGGTGTGATAGTGTCATTATCCTGGTGAGCTGCAACCCACCCCACAAAGATGGAGTGTTCTTAAGTAATTCCTAAAGTATCCTCCCACTTTCCTCTTTCCCAAACTGGAATGTGGTTAACTTCCCAATTGTTTTTCTCCCAGAAAGAGACCCACTATGTACATTCCTTAAATACTGAATACAAGTCAGTATAGATGTATAGGGGATATTGATTGTGTATGTTCTGAGTAATAACACTCCAAACTGCCACCAGTTTCCCAACTTGTGCACTATCCTCACCCTCTGAAACAATTCTGTCCCACTTGCCATCCACCCAGAGGGCTACTGCTTTGTATTTCCACATCTTCCCCTCCCTTCTCGCCAACACATCTGTGAACCAAACATTAGTTAAGTCAGAGGAATAAGGAGGGGCAGGGTTAATGACAGAGGACAGAGGTTTAGTATCAAGAGGTTCAGGAAGGGGGTCTTGAATTTCCGTGAGGTTGGGGACTCCCTCCTCAATCTTCCCGCTCAGAGTGTAGTGCTCAATTTGGGCATACACTTTCCTGACAGTTTCTTGCTGAGAAACCCCTATGGGGAGGGGGTGTCGCTAAGCACAAGCTTTAGTACTCTGAATGGTCCCCTGAGCAGGACTGGTTGCTGATGCAGGATTTTTTCTGCTTCCTGTAATGCATTAGTGACCACAAACAACCCCTTTTCCCAATCAGAATACCTTTCATCAGCATATTTGAAACTCCTAGAGTAGAATCCAGTAGGGTGAGGGGGACCCTTGGGCCCCTTTTGCCACATATGGACTGACAGGTCATGGAAAGCAAAGCCCCATTCTACAGCTGGGTGGGATTGTTGATCTGTTGAAGGGTAAGGAAGGCTTTGCAGAGGGATCTGGACAGGCTGGATTGGTGGGCTGAGGTCAATTGTATGAGGTTCAATAAGGCCAAGTGCTGGGTCCTGCACTTGGGTCACAATATCAGTGCTACAGGCTGGGGGCAGAGTGGGCCAAAAGGTGACTGGCAGAAAAGGACCTGGGGGTGCTGGTCGACAGCTGCTGAACAGGAGCCAGGAGTGTGCCCAGGTGGCCAAAAAGGCCAGTGGCATCCTGGCTTGTATCAGAAATAGTGTGGCCAGCAGGACCAGGGCAGTGATTGTCCCCCTGTACTTGGCACTGGTGAGGCTGGGCCTCAAATTCTGTGTTCAGTTTTGGGCCCCTCACTACAAGAAGGACATTGAGGTGCAAGAGCATGTCCAGAGAAGGGCACTCAGGGGACTCAGTCTGGGGAAAAGGAGGCTCGGGAAAAACCTTATTGCTCTCTACAACTACCTGAAAGAAGGTTATAGCAAGGTGGGGGTCAGTCTCTTTTCCCAGGTAATAAGTGACAGGATGAGAGGAAATGGTCTCAAGTTGCACCAGGGGAAGTTTAGACTGGATATTAGAGGAAATTTCTTCACAGAAATGGTTGTCAAGTCCTGTAACAGGCTGCCCAGGGCAGTGATGGAGTCATGATCCTTGGAGGGATTTAAAAGCCATGTAGATGTGGCACTTGGGGACACGGTTTGGTGGTGGACTTGGCAGTGCTGGGTTAATGGTTGGACTCAATTTTAAAAGTCCTTTCTGTCCTAAATGATTCTGTGATTTTATGTCTAACTGTGGCTGCTAAAAATAGTGCATTCATTTTGGCTTGCAAGGGCTGTAAATAATGTGTAAATGAAAGGAAAACTCCTTTGGCTTCCTTCCTGGCCAGACACAACATTAATTCTTAATAACTGCTTATGGAGGACTGGATTTCTTGGATATGTGCATACCTATCAGTGGATTATAGATATGCAAGGAAATCATAATTGGACATACTAAATTGTTGTAATAATTAATAGAGAAATTTTACTTTGAATTCAGAGAGCATTTCAGGCAAACCTGAGACTGATCGAGAGTTCAAGTGAGAACGTCTTTCTTTAAGACATTCTCCACCTGACCTTTGTTATTTGCATCTTCAAAATTTTAAACAAAATGATAAAATTAACTTCATTTGACTTGCCAAGTAATAGTGATAGTAATACTTGTCAAGTCTCATAACCACGTTCTGCAGTTGTGAGAGGTATGTCCACTCATCTAGTTGTTAACATTTTTATTTAAAATTGTAAATCCATTCTCCCAGAAAAGTTGTTGGTCCTTAAAATGCAGTGCTATGCAAGTGGAAGAACTGTTATATTTACATTGTTTAAAAGTTGGTGTGTATTTAAAGCCTGTAGTATAGGTAAAGTTATAGAATTCTTTTAAATATATATGCATAGGATGGATTCCTGTTTTTTGAAGTTACTGAATTCTATGTAAAAGCTATGTTTGTAAATCAATACATTTATAGTTACTGTGCATGAAAATTAATGCTTCTTTAGGAAGACTGAAATATACTTTTAAATCTTGTTTTTATGCTTATATACATCATTCTGGCTTTGAAACTCATAATCAGTGGATTGAAATTAATTTTAGCAATAGCCCCTCTTTTGAAAAGTGCCATTTCTGTTCAACTAGCACTGATTACAATAGAAAGTATTTTAATGGCCCTCAGTCAATCATCATGGATATGCTTAAGAGTCCTTGTGTTATGATGCAGTAACTTTTAGTTTTAAAATACTTTATATTTGAAAGTTATATATTTTATTTTGCTTATATTTCTTTGGGGATGTTAATTGTTTTGAAGGCCTAGAATAGATCTGTGTGTAAATTGTACCTCTTGGTGCAAATGAACTTTGAACATCCTTACTTCTTGCCAAAATCAGGGCTTCTGTTCTGGTTTTGGCTGAGGTAATTTTCTTCACAGTGGCTGGTATGGGACTGTGTTTTGGATTTGTGCTGGAAACAGTGATGATAATAGAGATGCTTCAGTTATTGCTGAGCAGAGCTTACACAGAGCCAAGGTCTTTTCTGCTTCTCACACCATCCCACCAGTGAGTAGACTGGGGGTGCACAACTGACCAAAGGCTAAAATGCTGATTAAAATTAGCTTCATGTGCTGATTAGGATTGCTGTAAACTGTAAATTTAAATTTTCTTATACTATCAACTAATCCTTTCTATGTAGAACATCCACATCTCACTTTGGGCATGTTTCAAAAGTAATACCAAGTTACTCATGCCCTTGGTTGAAGAATCATAGAATCCTAGAATCGATCAGGTTGGAAAAG
>VXBX01003762.1:12607-35224 GCA_013400415.1 Scytalopus superciliaris | reverse complement strand
TTCTCAGGCTCCAGGGAATCTCCGGGCCCTCCTGAGGCTCCAGGGTGAACACTGAGCCATCCTGAGGCTCCAGGGTGAATACCGAGCCATCCTGAGGCTCCAGGGAATATCCAAGCTATCCTGAGGCTCCAGAATGAACACTGAGCCATCCTGAGGCTCCAGGGTGAACACTGAGGCTCCAGGGAATATCCGAGCTATCCTGAGGCACCAGGGACTATCTGAGCCATCCTGAGGCTCCAGAGCAAACACTGAGCCATCCTGAGGCTCCAGGGTGAACACTGAGCCATCCTGAGGCTCCAGGGAACATCCAAGCTATCCTGAGGCTCCAGAGTGATTACTGAGCCATCCTGAGGCTCCAGGGAATATCTGAGCCATCTTGAGGCTCCAGGGAGCATCTGAGCCATCCTGAGGCTCCAGAGCAAACACTGAGCCATCCTGAGGCTCCAAATTGAACACTGAGCCCTTCTCAGGTTCCAGGGTGAACACCCAAGCCCCCCTTCTGCTCTTGAAGCCCCTGTGGTGCCCACTCGTGGCTCTGGGCACTGCCCAGGAGGGAGACAGGAACAGAGCCTGCCCCCCCAGTCCCTCCCAGCAGCAGGAACCCCTGTCCCACTGAGTGCCGGGGCTGCACAGACACCCGGGATGGGGACAGACACGGGGGGTGACACAGCCCCCCCAGGAGGGAATCCCAGCCCTGTGCAGGCTGCTGTGGTGCCAGGGCAGGTTTGGCAGGGCCGGTGCAGAGGTGGGTGGTTGTGTCACCACCTCCCTCGGTGCCAGACGAGGCTCTGGCACTGGCAGGGCCACGTCAGCCTCCCACGGGCACAGGGAAGAGCAAAGCCCTGCCAGGAGAACCACACAGGGGCTTGGGGAGGCAGCTCAGAGAGCACAGCACGCTGGGGGAGTAGGTAGCAACTCAGTGTCGTTTATTTGTTTAAAGCCAAATACAAACAGGAAAGGGATCAAATCGTTCCCAACCTCCAGCTGTCCCAGATCCAGGAAAACACCTGTTTATAAATAAAAAAGGAGAAAGGAGAGCTGTCCCCATCTTGCACCCTCAGCCGTGCCAGGGGCCCTGGGGCTCGGGGCTCAGCTTTTTGTTTGGATCAGGAAAAGGGAAGGGGGCAACACGTGCACCATTTGTGTCCCTGCCTGCACAGTCCCTGTGCCCTCTGCGGGGCAAGAGCCACCAGGGAGGCTGGCAGGGCTTGGGAGGTGCTCAGAACAATACCTGGTGTGCAGGTGAAGGTGCCCTGGGAGGGACCAGGAGATCCCAGGAGCCCCTTCCCCAGCCCCAGTCCTTTCCTCCCCCTTGTGTCCCAGAGGACACAGCTCTCTGCTGGCCTGAGGGGTCCTGGGGGCTGGTTTTCCTGCAAAGGTTGGTGGCTGTGTCAGGGCACTCTGAGTGTGTCAGGATGGCTCTGGAAGGGTTGGAAAGCATTCCCAAACGGATTGCTGCACAACCAGTTGCCCCTCCCTGCCCCCCACTTTGCTGGTGGAGGGCTGGGAGCAGCCCCTCAGCCTCTCCCACGAGACACTGGCCTGTAAGGGTGGACAAACCTCCCACAAATGCTGTTCCCTGCAAGAGGAAACCTGGGACTGGCACTGCCTGTCACATCCCTGAGTCCCAGAATCCTGTGGCACTGCTGAGCCAGCCCATGGCTGCTGCTCAGCTCCGTGCCCTTTCCCTAAGGATCCAGTGGTTCCTGTTGCTCCCTGCCTCCTCCCAGCCTGTTTCCCCCACTGTGTCTTTCCTCCACCCTCCAGATTTTAACCTGACAGCACCCAGGCTGTTCTGCCCCAGGACAGATGGTCAGGGACACAGAGAGAGGAGGGAGAGGACAGTTTGAGCTGCAGGAAATTCACTCCTCTGCTCCCAGGGGATGCAGGACCAGAGGACTTTGGCACTGCACTGAAAAACCTGGCCAGGCCTTCCACTTGTTGGGATGGTGAGGGAAAAGGGAGGGAATTCCACCCTCTTCAGAAAGCCAAACATCCCTTTTCCTGGAGAGCTGGACACAGCACCACCTTTAACATGTACACTGACCTGGTCCCAGACATTCCTCGTGGACAAGAGGAATTAGTGGGATCCACTGCTGTTTCCTTGGGGAAGTGGTGACTATGGAAAGCCCCTCCTGTGCTGCCAGGAAGGGCAAACAGCAAATATCACCCCCCTGTCCCTCAGGTGTTTCCCACCCTGCAGGACCTCAGATGTGCATTCCAAGCAGGGACAGAGAGGGATCCTTGGGGGGTTTCCAGCTTTCCCTGACCAACCTGGATACTTGAGCTGAGGCCTCCTACAGCTGCAGGTACTTTAGCTGGGAATTTCTCCTCACCAAGAGCAAAGACTCCACCCAGAGCAAGCAGCACAGGTGGCAGAGGGGACAGGGACAGCCCACCCCAATGGGAACAAACAGGGGAGATTTACAAACCATTCCCTTTGCGTTTGTCTGAAATCCCAAAACCAGACCTGGACCTTGGGCTGGTGTTGTGCTGAAACACCTCGAGTCTCTTCCAAATTTGGCACATACAAGGCTGTGTTGGTGCTCCTGGGTGCCACCAACACAGCCCAGGCAGGGGCATGGGCAGCACAGCAAAGCAGACCTGCCTGAGGACAAAATTCCCCCCCAAAACACCTGCCAAAGGGACCAGGATTGAGTTTCAGGGTTGCTGGGCTGTACCCAAGTCCCATCCCCTCTGCACAGACACTCCCCTGGCAAAGGGAATGGTGAGGTCTGTGAGCAGCTCCCACAACTCCTCCCTGGCCAGGCTCTTCTCAGGGTATGAACACAGAGTGGCCCTTCAAGAGGGATGGAATGGGCTCTGCTGGCTGCTTTGGGACCCCTGGCTCGAAGCACACAGCATGTTTTCATGCTTAGAGAAGCACTGGCCAGCACCAGTTTTCAAGAGAACTTTGTGTGGCTTCTGTTGGCTCCTGTGGCTTTTCCATGGCACGATCCTCCCTGGCACTCAGGCAGCACCTGAGGGCTCCTGTCAGCTCAGTGTAATCCCCTCCATGCACTTGAGAGAGGCCAAGATGCCAACAGACTGTCTGTGTGGCAGAGGGGAGCAGGAAACTCGGTGACATCCAGAGCTGGGACTGGGAAGAGGGAGCCCAAACCCTGCTGGGCCTGTTCTCAGCTACCAGCATCAACCTTGGGACCCAACAGCCCCATTCCCAACCCTGCATCCCTGCTGGGAATCTTTTGGGATCTGCTTTCAACCCTCCGAAAGGGTTGGGGTCTGCTCCAGCCCTCAAGAACAAGAGATGGATCTTAAGATTTTTGTCCAAGGTTTTTCCCTATCCTGCTTCAGGATGGGAACTCTTCCCTCTCTCCGAGTTCATGTCAGTCCAGACCTGCTCTAAGTGGAAGGTGTCCCTGCCCATGGCAGGGGGGTTGGAACTAGGTGAGCTTTAAGGTCTCTTCCAACCCAAACCATTCTGTGATTCCACAGTTATGACCCTCCAAAGACCCAGTTCCACTTGGAGCAGGGCCCACCTTCCCCTTGCTCAGCCTGATCCACACGGGGGGCTGTCCCTGCAGACCATCACCACCACTCCACTGCCACAGGGCTGGGCTCTCAGTGTTTATTTCTCACACACAAACCAGTGCTCTGGACTGCAGGAGGATGACATGCATTGTGTTAGGGGAGGGCTCTGTGATTTCAGGTGCTACAAGAGACTAAGAGCATCCACCTAATTCTACAGGGACCTAATTCTCAGCTCTGAGAAAACTACTGTGTTGCAGCTGGGCAGTGACAGGAGCTGCAGCTACTCTACACACAATTGCTTCAGAAACCACAAAGATATGCACAAACACTGTCACTCTGCACCCCCAGAGCCCCTGAACCCAGAGGAAAAACCTTTTCTGCTGTGGTTCTGTCTGGGCCTTTCAGTCCTGTCAAAACTCATGTGCCTGGAGCTGCTGAAGCTCTTCCCTTGCAGGCAGCGAGGTCTGTGCTCCCCCAAAATCCATTCTCTTTTGGCAAAGAGGAAGAAGGCCTCAAGCTGCAGCAATTAACATCTTGTTTGCATCCAGTTGGGCTGACTCCAGGGATGGGCAATTTCCAGTCCTAATTCCAATGTATTGCATAAATACCTATGGATTGGAGCTGGCAGCTCCCTGTACATCAAAGTCACTCTGGCAGCGGCCTCCAAGGCTCCCAACAAAGTGCCACGAGGTTCCAAAGTGTCCTGGGAGCACCTCAGGCCGTGCCACAGGTCCTGCCTTGGACACACACGGCGGACAGAGCACAGAACAAGGTCAGGACGTGGGTTGGGTGTGTTGAGCAGGCACGGAAAAGGGCGAGAAGCTCCTCTTCTGCTTTAGGAGAGGCCGTGCCATCAGCGAGGTGGCCAAGCAGGCCCAGTGCCAGCACTGCACTGCCACCCCCAGAAGCCTTTGCTGCTGCTGCTGGTTTTGTTGCTGGGGCTCTTTCCCAGGCCCATGAGGATATTGCCAGGCCCAGAAGGATAGGCAGGATTGGAAGAGTAGCTCTATGAACAATCAGACTACAGAGGTGAAGCAAAACCTGACCAAAAATTCAGACCGGAGGAGACAACAGTGAAACGGAAGAGACTTTTAAAAACTATCACCTGCATGAGATATACATTAAAAAACCAAAGCAAACAAACACAACCAAACAAAAATCCCACAGTACTGCAAGGACAAGCAACTTCCCTCTCTGGAAGAGGGGCTCCTTCCACATTCCACAGCAGGGATCTCACTGTGTTGCCCTTCTAAGGCAAGACAACCACAGAACGAGCAGTTTGTGCTGATCCTTCCAGAGGACAATGAGCTTCCTTGGCATGGCTGTCCCTGCAAGATCCTTCTGCTTGGCCTCAGCTGCCAACGTGTCCCTGTGCCTTTGGGCCAGACTGGGCAGGCAGGCCATGGGAAGATGCTGTAGCACCAGTTTCAAAGTTCAATGCAGTTTTCAATGCATTAAGCCAAAGGATTGTCACCAAACTCGCTTTCCGTGCAAGTTCTGTGCAGAGGGTAAAGCTACACTCCAGCTGCTTCTGTCCTCAGGCTCCCTCCTGCCCTCACTCCTTGCCTGAGCTGTAGATCTTCTGAACTGTGGCTCGTGTGAGCTCCAGATCCTCCGGGTACCGGATCTCCAGCTCCGTGTTTGCCAGGTAGTGAATGCCGGTGAACTCGGAGAAGTAGCGCCCGATGTCGGGGTGGGGGATCTCCCGAGGCTCTGAGTTGTATTCCAGGTTCTCTGTTAGAGAAGGAAACAGTCAGTCATCACCACAGCAAGGCAAGAAATCCTGGGCCTCTCTCAGGCCTCCTTCAGGAATGATTAGAGTTTAAAAAAAACACCCCTAACCCAGGAAAACGCGCCTGGAATATGCCAGTCTGATGGGCACAGAGCCTCGCCTAAGTGAGAACTGGTTTAATGCCTGAGACTGCCTGACTTTGGGCTGGAGCAGGAGGATGCTGCTCCCACTGTTGGGAGCACAAGGAGAAGCTGCTGCACTCAGCTCTGACCCCTCATGGCCCACGGTTTTAGGAGAGGTCCTGCTCAAATGCTCCAAGGTGAGCCCCCCTGCACAGGGCTGTGCTGCTGGGGGAGTGCAGTGCTTCCTCGCCCAGCCTGTGTTTCCCCCTGCACAGGGCTGTGCTGCTGGGGGAGTGCAGTGCTTCCTCGCCCAGCCTGTGTTTCCCCCTGCACAGGGCTGTGCTGCTGGGGGAGTGCAGTGCTTCCTCGCCCAGCCTGTGTTTCCAGCCACCTCTCACAGCAAAACAAACTCCTCTAAACCCAAACTTCCCCAAAGTTAAGTGAAAGTTGCTAAAAAGGGCACACTGGCTCTTTCTCAGAGCGGCCCATTTCCTCCTTTGTACCACAAGAGAAGCTGATCAGGCACAAGAGTTAAACACCACCAAAACCCAGAGGTGACCCCAGCCCAGGGCTCAGTGCAGGATGGCTGGGAGTAAATCCCACACAGGTGCCCTGCAGCAGTCCCCAAATGACGTCATTTTTTTCCCAGCACAGTGCCAGATAATAAAGAAACTATCTAAAAGACAAAAAAAAAAGCTGCCTGAAGTATCAAAGCCTGACTTTGGGCAGGGCAAGAAAAAGCTGCGATGCAGAGAATGTCATTCAGGACTAATCTCTCTCTGAAACTCAGCTCGCTGCAGGGAGCACAGAGAATTCCCATTAATCCATGCAGGCTCTTTGAAGCTGCAGCAGCAGCAGCAGCAGCAGAGGAGCCTTGTGTCCCTCAGAAATGGTGCAGTCCAGTCCTCCAGGCTCACAAAGGACCTCTGTGGCTGCTGCACCACTGCGGGAAAGAGCGGGGAGCCGAGCGCTCTGCAGCAGCGGCGTGTGCAGGGAGAGGCAGGAGCTGCCAGGGGGGGAGAGGCTGACACAGGCAGAGCTCAGCACAAGGTGGGAGGCTCAGAAAGCTGCTGACAGGCGAGTTCTGAGCCACACAGACCCGGCCTGGGCTGCCACAGAGCTCACAGAGCCCAGCCCAAAGTCACCGCACGAGGCGGGTGTTTGGGAGCTGCAGGGAGGCCTCAGACTGAGGGGGGTTTGCTTACAATGAGCTTGGTGTTATTTCTCATACAACTCCACGTGCAGATTGGTTTAAGATTCTTTCAGGAAAACACTCATTCCCTCCCCCCCACCCTCCCCAAAGTCGGGTCAGGAGGTTATGGAATAATCCTTCCCCAATGATGAGGGTGTATTTTAGAGGGGCTATCAACAGCCAGGCAGCAAAGCAAGGACAAAGCCTTTCATTTTGCTGAGCAGTATCAAAACAACTTGGATGCCACAGAGACAAGAACATTAACCTACAGCTTCTGCTTGAATTCTGCTTGTTTATAAACCATTAGACAAAAGCTAAGCAGTGACTCAGCCCCAGCAGCACTGTGGACAATTACCTGATTAGTCTCCACCAAGTTGCATGTTTTAATAACAACCCATGGCACACAAGAATTTCTGGTTTCTGAGACTCTCTGAGAGGCCAAGCCCTGCCTAACATGAGCCATCAGGCTGAGCTGCAATGTCCCCACATTTATTTTTGGACCAGTGAATATAAAGCAGCTCTCAGGACAGTGGGAAACACCTGCAAGTTGAATCTACAAAGGTAGGAGTGTCCCCTCCTACAGAACCAGCTCCTGCTCCTGGGGCCAGAACAGCCAGGGAGCAGGGAGGGAAAGGGCTGGCTGCATTTTGGGCAGCACTCCCCTCCAGCAGCTCCCACATCTTGTCTCAGCAAAGCACACTGTGGCTGTGCAGCTGCCCTGCCAGCTGGATGGGATGCCTCCCCTGTCACAGGCAGAACACAAACACGAGGCAAACAAACAGCTCTTCAAACAATATGCAGAGTCACAGATGTATTTTTCTGTTTTAATTTTCTTCTGGACTTCATTTTGACGCCTCTTCCTGCATCCCAACCACATATTGTGCCTATCAGACAAGGATTTCCTCTTACAGCATGTTGCATAAAGACTCTGTGGTAGAGACTTCTACAGCTTTTTTGCACTTGTAAAGAGACATTAAATTTTGCTCTTTTTTTGGGGGCACCAAAAGCCACACTACCTGTGTCCCCTGGGATCCTGTCCATGCCAGCTGCTCAGAACCATGTCCTGCAAGCAAAGCCTGTGTGTTCCCTCACCAGATCCTACTCCAGATTCTTCCCAAGGTGTCATTTCACCCAGCAAAGCTGCTGACAGTCCTTCAGCAAAAGCTGAATGGCTTCTTCCTTTCAGAGCACCAACCCACACCATAAACCCGGTGGTACTGCTGTGAGTGAGTGTTTTAAGGTCACTTAAACACACTTCTTGGGCAAGAGGGAATTCCCCCAGAGTGGCCCTTATTGCCCATCCCTTGCAGTGCTGATTTCAGGGAGAGCAAACAAAGCAGGATCGTTTCCCTTCCCGCCTCGATCTTTACTAACAGTTTACATTTCCCACCAGAGAGTTACTCACTTAAAAGCATCCCCTTTCTCCTCATGCAAGCAGCCAGCAAGCACAGGAGGCCCCTGCTCACCTTGGGCAGCATATCTGCAGGAGCCATCCTCCACCAGGACGTTGTAGAAGGGCTGGTGGGGGCCGTGGGGGAGGCTGTGGACGTTCATGTTGCGGATCCACTCGTGCCCCATCATGCAGGCAGGATCCCAGCCGTAGATCACACAGTTATAGCCATACCTGATGAAGAGGAAATGGCACAGCAAGGACTGAAAACACCAGAGCCAGCTCTTTTTCCTCAAGATTGATGCAGCACAAACAGGATAGGAGCCTCCTGTGAGCTGGCACGAGGAGGAGAGGAAAGGGGAAAAAAAAACAGCTCAGGAAGATTGTGTGTGTGTGTTTTGAGGTGGAGGGAAATGGCTGGGAGTGACTGGATAAACAGGCAGGAATAAACAGCTGAAGACAAAAGAAAACCAAATGTGAGCAAGAAAAGAGACTGGAAGTCAGGAAGCTGAACAAGAAACGAGGAATAGGGAGGGAATGAACCACCCTGTGCCCATCACACTGAGCTCCCAGAAACAAAAGCATCATTATCTATGGAATATTTAATAGGATTAATCATGAGGTATTATAAGGTGACTGCTCCTCATGTCTTGTTGAGTCAGAGGAGTGGCCAAAGCAACACAGCTGGCATGTCACTGTGGCAGAGCAGCACAGAGGGGAACACAGAGCATCTGTGCAGTGCAGGCAGAGGAGGGAACAACAGCACAGGGAATGACCCATAAGCCATCTCAGGAACACCAGAATCTCTTTTGAAGTGGCTTCTGTTCCACGGTCCCTCATTAACTGATGATGATGATGTTTCTTTGAGAGCTCTGGGAATTCTACCTGTGTGATGTGACTCAGACAAGTCCCCTCACAAGGCTGATGAGAACCCTTGCTCTTTCTGAGCACGGGCAGAGCTGCTGCCACTCCCCTGCACGGCCCGTGGCACAGATGCACGTGCCTGGCATTTTCCACCCCGGGCACCTCCTGCTGTCAGGCCAAACCCTCCTGCTCCGGCTGGCAGCGTGGGGAAGGCCTCGCAGAGCTCACCTCTTGTGTTTCATGATGAGCCCTATGGAAAAGCAGACCTCCTTGTGCTTCTCATCGGAGCGGTGCTTCACCTCGGGCCCCACCTCCTCCTTGCGCCGCTCGATGTGCTCCAGGGTGTGCTGCACCAGGTACCCCACGGCCCCGTGCTGGGAGGGGTCCAGGGCCTGGATGTGCTGCAGGATGTCCAGGACCTTCAGCAACCAAAGCAAAAGGAGACTCAGAAGCAGTGCCTGCAGCAGCCCAAGGCTTATCAACACACATGTATTCCCGTGTCAGCGGGGTGGGAGAGCCCAGGGGGCTGGAGATGTGCCACGTGGGGTTTCTCTGCCTGTCACACACTCTTCATGCTTAACCTGCACACACTCCTCTCCTTTTCTGTTTGAACAGCTCCTGACTTCCAAAAAGAGGGCACTGGTGAGCACAGCAGCTCATTAAAACTGAGCCACACAAGTTAATCACCTCACATTTTGTGACCACAGAGCATTTTCCAAAGGGTTCTGAGATGTTACAGGAATGCTGTGGTGAAGTCTCCCAACCTGCTGCTGTGAAGTGACTCCACATGACTTCTGCACTTGAGAACTAATATTTGGACTTAAGAAGAGTTCCTCAGTGTCTCTGTGGGAGCCTGGCAGGGAAAAATAGGGCAGCACTGAGGGAAATGCAAATAACCCCCATGCTGCTTCCCCATGGAATAGTGAACAGGACAGAAAAAAACCTGCTTGTCTCAGGATGAGCAAAGAGCACCAACTTTAAATGTGCCCTTAAAGCCCTGCAGATCCAGAACTCCAGCCTTCCAACACCCTGGCACCAACATCAGAGCATCTGCTGCCAAGCTGGTCAGAGGCAGGGGGTGCAAACGTTATATTTTTGTTAAAAGGAAGGAAAAAAACCCCAACCTGTTGTCTAAACATGTTGGGAAAAGACAAATACATCCCATATTAAATAGCTGAAGTGATGCCACAGCCCCAAAATCTGACACTTTAGCACCTGGAAAAAGGTTGGGTCTCCCTGATCACATTGCTGGAAGGTTTGGCCCCTCTAAGTTTAGAGCAGCAGCAGCAAAGGAACAGAAATCTCAGGTATCAGCCATGAAGTGAGGAAAATCAATTTAAAAAAAAGAACAGGTGAGTAATTTGATAGGACAAGAAACACAGCTCAGGCTTCATGGCCACTTTAATTCTCTTAAGGATTAAGGAGGTGACAATCCCCAAAAACTCCTACAGAAAGGGGAAGGCCTACAACAGTAACCACAATTGCCAGAGATTCTTAGGAATCTCACTTACTGCTGTTTGCAAATATTTAGGACAACCATCCTGTGTAGCTTTGAGTGACTTTTAAGATCTTCTTAAGAAGATCTTCCCACAAGGTCTGGCACCTTGTGTCCTGTCAGACAGAGAGCATTCTGTCTGGTTAGCCACAGCCCCACCTGACAGCCTGGAGTGACTGGATGCAATGCTGGAAAAGCCCAGATTTGCCCATTTCCATGGCAGCTGGCAACGGGGTGCAGAGAACTGCACACCAAACTCAGCCATGGGGCTGTTCTGTGGGCAGCAAATCCAAGGATGCAGAGCCTTGGGGCTTCTCAAGCACATCCCTGAGTGGCAGGAAGGGGAAGAAGACCTTCCACTGAGCTGTCCCCTGTTTCTGTACAGCTGCCATTTGATCTCAGTGAGTCCCCCCCATGCACAGTTTCTGAGGTCATGCTGTTTTTTTACTGTGGTGACCCTAAAACTTGCTGCTCTGAGAAAGGAACATCCAAGCCTAGCACAGTTTGTTCTTCAAAAGGAAGGCAGCTTCTCCAGCAGTCCTGTGTCAGAAAATGTGGTGGAAAAAGCTTTGTTTTCTGGTCAGCTGCCCAGCCAACACTCCTGCCCCCCCTTCCCACAGCTCACATTTGGGACTGGTACAGGCACTGCCCAAAGGCTGGAGCCTCGCTGAAGCAGCACAGGAAATTTTGACCTCTTTGCTGAACACAAAGAGAAATTAACACTTTTTTGAGCTACAGGCTTCTTCCCTGTGCCTTGCCCTGATTCAGTGACAGACTCTGATCATCCACACAACCCTTAAATCTCAGCACCTTCTCTCCCACACTCACAGGACGGCAGGACTGGAGTTGCTGTGCCAAAGGCAATAATCAAAAAGAATTCCAGGGACAGAAAGATCAAGTTGCTTCTTCACAAGAGCCACAGGTTGTGTGGCCAAGGTTTCAGAGAACAGCTTTGGTTGTGTTCATAAAAAGAGAACTTCTTCAAGTTTTCTGATGAGGTAAGTGCTCCTTTTACATGAGTCCAGCAAGAGTTTTACCACCATGAGCACAATCTGGGCATAAACCAAACAGGATGATGATCTCGTAATTTACAGCTAAAAGTGTTGTTTGTTTGATAAGCTGTGAGGTTTGGGCAGTGAATAATAAATTCTGACTTCAAGGCTGCTCATGAGTCTCCCCTAGGACAAGCAGGCAGGAATCATCCTCTCTTCCCTGCTTGGTGTGGTAGGAATTGATTCTCTGCAACGTGAGAACTCATTCAATTGCATTTATTACAGAAACAACTTGTGGCAGAGTGTAACACAAGCTGAGGTAGTCCAAAAAAAAAAAAAATCAATATCCCCCTGTTAATAGTGCTTAGCCTACCCAAAAACATACAACCAAGTGGAGAGGTACCTTTTCTGGCCAGATTCCCAGGTGGAAGTATAACCTAGCCTGGAGCATTAGATGCTGCACATTGTCCGGATACATGGCCAGGTACAGATCCAGGGAGTCTCTCAAGAGCTGGTAAGACTGATCAGTGCTTTCTCTGCCAGCAAAAAAGAAACCCAGTTGTAAGGCTCTGCAACCCCTACCCCCAGCACTCTGATGGACAGGGAGCCCCCAAAAATGATGCTACAGGCACAGGCATGCTCCCTGAGTCAGGGACTCCAGCGTGGACTCCTCACATGCAACAGCCTGCTCAGGAGGAGAAACACTACACAGCTGGTGAGTGGACTCTGCCCTCCCACTCCACTGCTGTCCTCCTTGGTCAAACAATCCTACACTCTCCAAGCCATTTCCTCTGGAAACCTGCTTTTGTTCCCCTACCATCCAAAGCAATCCTTTCACTCTTGTGATTTCTGTCTATGGCTACTTGGGAAAGAAATTATCAGGAGCATCTGGAAATGAAACTTAAGGACATTTTACACACCAACAGTATCTCTGAAACTCCTTTGAGTGTGTGGGTTGTGCTTACCAGATCACAACAAAGGGAAGGGTGGACAGTCCCTGTCAGTTTCTCACAGAGAAAACAAAATATCTATTTTCATGAGGGGGAACTATTTTCCCTAAACCCTTCTGTTTCCACTCGGCTTCAGGTGACTAAAAAAACCAACCAGCCAGCATGTTGTGACAGACTGAACTTCCAGCATCTCTCGGGGGGTCACTGCTGCCTCTCTGCAGAGCTCAAACACCCCCTCCAGCAGCAGTTTTGGGTACGATGACACCCTGTGGGCCCTCAGGGGTCAGGTGGCCCCCAACTCACCGCTTGCCAAGGTTCAGGAGGTTGCCCACCATGCGCTGCAGGACCTCTTTGGAAGTGACCACCCCGTAGAACTCCTCAGTCACGTGGTGCCCGATCAGGTACTCGCACTCCTTCACCGTCAGCTGCTTCCCCTTCCCAAAGGCGTCGATGTAGGTGTAGTCAAAAATATCTGTGCTCCTAAAGGGGACCAAACTGTGATGAAGGGCCTCCTGGTGGAGCAGGATCAGCTATTTCTCTTCTTCCCTCAGTGCTTTTAAGTGTGTGTGTGTGTCCCTCCCCCCCAAAACAGAGATTACCCAGTACCTTCTCTCCCTTTCCTAATATTCTTAAGAGAAACATCACCTCATGGTTACTGTTATTTCAGGAAATCTGTTTCCAGAGCTGAGGGAAAACTTTCCTAGAGGTCTCATCTTTCCCTCTGCATAGGCTGTAATTCCAACTGGAAAATAATCAGACATTCTCACGCAGGTCTGGAGCTGTAAATGCTCTCCAGGTTTTGTTACTGCGGGCACAACTTCCAGATTCAGCAGGTCACTCACCCTTCTTTTCCTTGGCACCACCTCAGCAGAAAGTGGCTGGGGAAGTTGACTGGTTCCAGTTTGACTCCCAGCTGCCTGGCAATTGTTAAATAAAGCACTGACAGACTGATGGGAATTCCTGTCCTGCGGATCAAAACCTGGGGGAGAGAAACAGGAGAGAAAAACACAAACCCCAAAGGTTTGGCTTCACAAATGAAAACACGACAACTTGACAGAACATGCACTAAAAAGATGGCTCTGTATTTAACAGCAAGTTGCTCTTCAGAGAGAAGAATTTCTCTAGCTACACTGGGATAAGCAGAGTGTGCCAAGCCTTGCTGCCTCATCCTTTTTGCTGCAAACATACCTGGTGAATGTAGGAATTCAGGGAGTTGTAGTAATCCAGCTCGTTCCCTTTGTATTTCAGCTGCTCGTACAGGACACAGTTCATAGCGTCGAGTACCTGTCGCTGAAGCTCCACCTCTGGCACACACACCTCTCCTGGAAACACAGGCAAGGAAATAAAGACTGAGAAAACAGGGGCTGTGATCCCTACACCAGGAATCTTCCCCATGGATTCATTCTCTCCCTGAGAGCCAGCAAACACTACGGAGTGTTTAGAGAAAACAAGCAGCAAGATGCTGCCTGATCTTTGGAGATGTTGAAATAAGCACCTTTTTTATTGTTGCTGATTTTCTTGGGACTTGCAGGAAAGAGGTTGTTCCCCTGTCCACAGCTCTGCTACAGATATCAGGACTATTAAGACTTCAGAGACAAATGGGGAAAAGAGAGAAACAAAGAATTCCCCTCCCAATTCTGTTTGCTCAGACAGCATCAGATGGGACCGAACCCCGGGCTGTGGAGCCTTTGTAGCTGAACAAACAGCTGCTTCTTGAACGGCGGTTTAGGCAAATGTCAGCAAGTGTTTGCCAGGGGATAAAGAACAACAACTCCTTAAGCTGCCACAATCCAACAGCTGTTTCACCTCGTCTGCCTGGACCCAGAGCTGCAGCAAACACCCTTCTGTACAGTACCTGCCTTGGAGGCCAGGCTGGGGTGCCTCGGGTTTTTGGTCCGCAGGACTTTGCGCACTTTGTCCGTGATATCGTCCACCTGTGCCTGGACACTTTTCAAGCAGATGTCTGACAGGGGGTTACAGTATTGATCAATCAAAACAGCACCTGGAAGAAACAAACTACATAAGAAACAGGACTTGAGTTTTTTTCCTTTGCTTGGTTTTTGCCTGCTTCTGCATTCCAGGCGTGCAGCGAGCAATTGCAGCAGAACACCAGGGCTGTGAGTTTGCAGTCTGCAGCCATATATTGGATTTATCACACAAAAGGCAAAGAACAAGCTGACATGATGAACAGCCAAATAAATTCAGGGTTGCTCTCTCTCTCTCTGCCATCCTGAGAGGGAAAGCAGTGGGTTTGCACTCTGAGCAGGTATGCTGCTGGACCAGGCTTAAGCAGCAGCTCTGCGGTCACACCGCATCCCCTGGCACCTTCCCAGCTCACAGTGGTTTCTATTCAGAGCCTGAAACAATCCTAACTTCACTTCTGATTTCTTCCTGCTATATCCTCCTGGGCTATCATTCTGGTTCTCTTCTGCTACACTCATCCTTCCCTCCCATCTTTTAATCACAAACCCCCACTGTAACAGGACAAACTGTCCCTGTCCTTCTGCCAAACCTCTGCAGGAAAAAATCACCCCCCTCACAGGATCTTCTCCTTGTCATCACTGCTCTTCCCAAAGCCTCATATTCTCCAATTTTTGGAACCAACTGCAGTCACCTCTTCCAGCTTCCTACACTGCTCTGCTAGCACGTCCATGACAGCCCTGGAATTCAGGGAATTCAGCAGGGTCCCCAGGCTGTGGCTTCTTGGAGTCCCCTGAAAGTGTTCCCTGTGCTGGCCAGGTGGAAGCCCCCAAGAGGGGCTCTAATATGGCTCCAATAACAGGCCCTTCCAGGCAGACACAGGCACCTATTTGTGACCCACAGGATTAAGTCACATAATGAACTGCCTTTGCTGTTTCCAGAAAAAGCCACTTGGGCTTTCCCTTCTTGTCCTTCCTCAAAGTCCACTGGCACCAACAAGAGCCAGCTTTGGTGTCAGAGACCCTTTCACATGGCATTTTGGAGTATATACCAAGAGTAAGGCACTCTTCCACAGACCCTGGCAGCTTGTGATGCATTCAGAAGACTGTCTTCTCCCCAGGGAGCTTGAAAAGGAGAATAATCCACCAGAGTAAGGACACGAATTGCAGAAAAACCTTTTTCTTCCTTCTTATCAGGTGTACATGTTACTGTCCCACCCTGTGACATTCCCAGCCATACCCCACCCCTGCACAGCTCCAGGAGCCCAGTTCTTGAGCCCAGTGCCAGTGCACAGGCTGCAATTCCCTCTGCTTGCTCCCTGCCCTCATCTGGGAAGCTCTTGGGAAAGGAACCAGCAGGGAGCTGAGTGGGAACCAGCTCGGTCGCTCTGTTATGGGCCACAGCTGAAATGCTCCTGCAGTGCCAGTAATCAGGATGCTGAGCTGCTGCTCATTTCCTCAGCACACTGTGCAGGATCCAGGTGTTTATCCTTTCCTGCCCTGCTTTCCAGCTCAGCTGTCCAGGGGCAGCACTGACAGAACACGCCATCCTGACACTCTGACACAACACCACTGCAGGATTTGAAGGATTTCAGGTACATCAAAAACCCCGGCCTTAATTCCAGGTCACTGCCCGAGGGCCAGCTGAAATATGAGCAAGGAAAGCTCCTTCCAGGCCAAACAACAGTGATGGGAAGGTGGCATCAGGTGCCCACGGTGGCATTTGTGCCCAACACTCACCCTCCAGAAAGGACTGTCGCTCAGTGGGGCGCTGCAGATACTCCTTCAGGTTTTTTAAGATGTTCTGTTGCCGTAGGAAATACAGAATTTTCTTGGCATAATACTTCCAGGTGAGGCCTTTCCTGCACATTTAAAGACAAGGAGCAGCATTGCCCTAAACAAGTATTTAAACCTTGAACATTTGGTTTAACTTTTCCAGTTAATAATTTACACTATTGCTTTTCTTAACAAGTTTGACAACACTGTCACTGGAAAGGCAACCAAAAAGGTCAATGTTAAGAGGAAATTTATCATCAAAAACCCCCACAATGCAAGACACTGTCAAAACACTGTTCTTAGCTTCTCTGATTTTTATCTATCACCAATATGCATTTTGAGAAGATACATTATCATGGGAAACTACAGAGATCCTAATTAAAGTAGCTCAGGAATATCTGATACAAATGCCATATTTTATTCATGCAGCATTACCCTCTGTCTGACTGCATCCCTCCAGAGTCAATCTGAAAGCATCCTCTCAGCATTAAAAATGCATTGATGAGGGCTGTGAATGTGAGCCCAACAGCATTCAGGAGAAAACCAAAATTCCCCAGAGGGAAAACCAAACCCTGTTGCTCTGAAAAGGCAGGAGGGGATCAACAGTTGGCCTGCAGATGACACAATTCCCAAACTTCTTACAGCAAAGCCCCAGCACTTTCCAAATTAACAAGGGGAGGCAGAGAAGCAGCACTGGGGAGCTGGTTACTGTCCAGGCAAGGTTTGAGGTCACCTGAAACATGACAAGCTCAAGAGGGGTTCACACCACGTGCACCTAAACCAGCCCTGGCCTCAGAAACACCCAAAGGGAGAATTCTCCTCATTCCCAGGCTCTGCCCTTGCCATGAGTTTAAAACAAGCCCAGTTTCTTTCTTCACAAAAAAATCCTCTTACACTTGTCTCCTCCTGGCAGGTCAAGCCAGGCTTCTCCATCCTGCTGGACAGGAGGACAATCAAACCTCCCAACACTTTATCCTCTTCCAATTAACTGGGATCCTCAACAGGGACAACTGCTTTGTTGGGATACCTTCCAGGGAAAAGGACTGAGCCTAATGCTGCTGAATGGCAATGACTGCAGCTTAATCAGGGTGTAATTAGCAGCAATTCTGCTTTATGGGGAGGCATCTGGCCAGTGCAAAGGCTCACAAGCTTTTCAACCAGTTGTCAAGTGAGGGATGCTCAGCCCCAGTTTAAATGGAGAAGGTAATAAAATGGCTGTGAAAAGGCAAAAATGAGATGACTGCCATTCCAGTTAGGGTTTTTTTCAAGCTCTACTGACAGTCCCTCTAATCAAAGCTGTTGGACCCAATTAAGAGCAATCTATCAGTGCTTTGCATCACACCAGACCCATCCTAGTTAGATGCCACCAGCAGAACAACCTCCAAGTAAAGCAGAGAGTTGTTATCTTGCCCAGTGTTCATCACGGTGATGAGAACACCCAGGCAGATGCAAACCAGAAGTTTTATTTACCTGCTTGGCATTTCACTTGCCTGAATAATTTACAGACCTGTCAATTCTGCAGGGGCTGAATTAAAACTCAAGATTTAAACTCTGAATTCAACTCTTACTTGGGGCCAGAAACTGTACCAACCTAATACAGCTCAAGAAAAGCAACAAGAGCTGTAAATTGATGATACAAGGACTCAGGGTGGCAGTCCTCAAATATTCCTGCTTGCCTCTGGTGCTGTGGCCTCATCCTGCAAACCAGTTCAGGAAAACTGATCCAAGCTTAAATAAAACAGGAACATGAGGGTGGGAACTGCTTAAGCTAAAACTGCTGCAGAGAAGAGGGTCCATGGAAGGTGTCCCAGGAGATGCCATGAACTGGGCAAGGAAATAAGCAAACAGCAAGACAGACCCAGGGGAGCTCGTTTTTGGTGGGACAGTTTCCATGGTTTCTTCTGGAAGTATGAAATCTGCTGTGCAGTGAAACACACAGCAACACCCTTGGTAAGTCTGGGGGTGTTGTGTCAGGGGTGCCACAAGGACAGCAGCTGAGGTCAGGATTCACCACAGTGCTGTTCTCCTTTAACTGGTGAGAGGAGGGGGGAAAATCCCTGTCATCCCTAATCCCTCTCAGCCTTACCTTCCTTCCATGTTAAGGATGCACATCAGCTCATCCTCAAAGAAATGGCTCGGGCACCCCAGAGTCTCAATGTCACTGAATCCATCACAGGGGACCTGCCAAACCAGACAAGGAGTCAGGCAGAGCACAACAAAGCAATATAACTCCCTAAAAAAAACCTCAATACCAATTATGTTGTTTTTTAAAATTCATGCAAGACCTCAAAAACGTCCAGCTCACCAAACACTCCCTGGATTTATTACATGGACCCACTGGGAGCTCCAGGAGCATCCTACAGCACCCTGAGCCAAATCCTACAGCATTTGGGCCTCCCAGGGTGGGTTAAGGACCAGCACAAGCACATCACACCTTATGCAGGCTGGGCCCAAGCTCAAAGTGATTTTAAGGTGGAATCAGCTTTTTCCTGTGGTGGGTTGAACCTCTAAATACACTCCCCAGAGCACAGGATTAATCCTGGGGGCAGGAATGAAGAGGCAGGAGCCTTTATTTTTTGAAACAGCCACTTAAGCATCTATATTAAGAACAGCTATTTTCTTCCAGAATTCGGAATTATTTTTTAAACTTTGGTTGAACTATAAAAAAAAAAACTTGCTCTCAAGGCTTTTCCTTATAAGACATGGGCCAACAGTGGGTTGGAAGTCTCTTGCACTCAGTTCTAAGCAGGGAATGAGGCTGCAGCTTCTTGCCCCACAGGAAATGCTTCTCATTATTAGGCCTTTGGGTGTTGCTTAATGGTCCCTCAGCAGTCTTTGCATCCGTGATTAAAAGAGCAGGAATGCAGGAGCTTCCCTTCCCAGTTAATGCTCTGACAATTCCCCACAGATAAATGTGTGTCTGCTGCAACTACAGGGGAGCAGAACAGCCAAGAGACACCACATACCCCACTGCCACCTTCTCCAGGGGTGAAACCACCTGTTTAAAGCCAGGTGAGAGGATTTCAACACGGGTCTCCTCCACCTTAGGGGAATTCTCTACTGGACCACGATGTTTCTGCACAGGAGCCACAGAGTTTAGTGGCTCTTGTGTGAACTTTTAAATTCAGCCCAAGTTCCAGGCAGCATTTGTGGTCATTTCACAGAATTTCAGGCTGACCCAACTGCACAACTTGCCAAACCCCACAGCCACCAGCTGAGCAAAGAGGCAATGAAATACCTGCTGTTCCACGTGCAAGTCAGTCCCTCCAAGACACTACATTTTCACCTCCTTCCCAGTGAACACCAAAGCATCTTTGGTGTCGTGGCTGGGTGAAGAACTTCAACAACACACCTTCCAAGTCAGTGACCCTATTTGTGCCCTGTTCCTGATTTCAAAAGCCTCGTGACAGCTCTCAGAGCACACCCCTGAGCAAGGCCTGCACTGGGAACTTCAGTGGCTCTGGTATGTGTCAACAAACTACGTGGCCTTCAGAAGCTCCCAGAGCCAGCTCTGAACACACAGGCACAAGCAAAGACTTTTTAAAGCTGAATGGACTCAGAGAGCGTGTGCTGGACCTTTGGATTTTGAACTCTCCCTCCCCTTTTTGGCTGTGGTTTAAGCATTTTCACACCAAGTGAGGAAATAGGCAATTTCTGACTGCACAGTTGAGGTGATGTGAAGAGAGAGGAAAGATAAACTAATAAAAGGTATGGGACAAAATCAAGTAAATTCAATCTTTGAATAATCCTGAGCTGGAAGGGACCCACAAGGACCATCAGTCCAGCTCCTGGCCCTGCACAGACACCCCAACAATCCCACCTTGTCCCTCAGAGTGTTGTCTGAACACCCCTGGAGCTCTGGCAGCTTTGGGGCTGTGCCCACTGCCCTGGGGAGCCTGGGCAGTGCCCACCACCCTCTGGGGGGTAGAACCTTTTCCTAATAATAAAAAAATAACTTTTTAAAAGGCAAAGCCACCCGAGAAACAAACAACTTTTGAATGGCTTAAGAACTCTTTAAGAACTTCACCTCCCGATGTGAACGCTCAGCCAGTCTTGAGGAACGGCCTCCAGTTGCACCAGAGGAGGTAGGCTGGATATTAGGGAAAATTTCTTCACTGAAAGGGTTGTCAGGCATTGGAATAAGCTGCTTAAGGAAGTGGTGGAATCCCTGACCTTGGAAGTGTTCAAAACACGTGGCACTTGGGGACACTGGTCGAGGGTTGACCAGCGGTTGGACTTGATGATCTCAGAGGGCTTTTCCAACCTTACTGATTCCATCAAGGACTCTACTAACAACTCTGCTGAACAAGCCACCAGGGCTGTTGCACCCCCACACGCACAGAGAAGACTTACATGCTCTGAAAAGAACCTTTTGGAGAAGGAGGCTACAATCCTCTGGGCTTCCAGCCCCGCGTTGTGCCGTGCCTTGTACTCCTCCAGCCAGCTCACGCCGTCCGTGTGGCTGTAGTACTTGAGCAGTGATGGCCACCTGAACCACAGGGCACACAGGAACAGCACCATTAGGATTTCACACCCCTCCAGGACTGGGAAATGCTGCCTGTTGTAACCAAACTGCCCCAGCCTTAAAGGTGATTGTACAGAACTGAGTCAAACATCAAAGCGCAGACCCAGCGGTTCCATCTGCCTGCTGATGATTATTTAAAAGCAGCATTTCCTAAAGGCTGCCAAAAGGGACCTTCAAAAGGCTCAGGCTCCAGCATATTTCAGTATTTAAACACCCTAAATACTTCAGTTTTGTAATTAAAAAGAGTTCAGCATGCCGTGAAAGCTAACCTGGCAGCTGGCACTGTCCTGTGCTCCCCCTGCCACCTCGAGGGGTGAATTACAAACAGAGCTCCCTCCCCACTGCCCTTGCTGGTGGCAACAACTGCTGGAGGGAAAACAGGATCCTCCAGTCAAATCCTCACAGCAAAATGCTTTGGAAATCGCTTTTGAGACAAGAAATAATTATTTCAAAACACCCCAAACATAGCTTTCTTGGGGGAAAAAAATAAATCTCCACGACCTGCTTTACTGAGTCTGGAAGTCCAAAAATTAAAACACTTATTTAAGAGTTTCAAGGTTCAATTAAAAATTTAACTACAGGTCATGTTCTGGGGGCTCTTTCTAACAAAGTGAGTGTGCAATAAAATAGGTGCCAGCCCAGCAATTCCCATGCCTGTTGTGAAGACTCCAAGATGATTTGTGTAAGAAACATGAAGAAGAATCAGCACAGATGGAAATGTTTTGGAAAGAAAGCTGAGAGAAAGGCCCTTTGCAAATTACTGGGACTTTCATTTCATGTTTTGAAATTCTGTTAATCATTACTGATTTATATAAAATGTTTTCCTTCAACCACGTTGACTGCCTTGATATTTTTTTTTAAAGGTTCTATCTATCTATCTATCTATAGTTATTTGCTTATTTTTGTAAATAGGGAGAAGACCAAATGTTTAAATCACTACCACTAAATAACCTTTGTTTTTTCCCAAATTATATATATATATACACATACATACATATATACACATACACACCTATATATTTACTTGGATAAATAGAGAGAAGGCCACATATTTATATCACTACTCCTGTATAAAAATTACTACCAGTGACCAAAACACAGTTGGATTTGACCACACTTGGGAGAGATTTCACTGCCAATTAATAATTAAACTACAAAATAAAGCCAAATAACCTCACATTACATAACAACCTGAGCCCCCTGGCCTTTCATTTACTGCTGAAGCACAGCCACCCCACAATAACCATCACAACCCTTTACTTTGGGGAGGAGAAAGGATAATTTCTTGGGCTGAAACGACACGGGGAATTTTAGGAAGATAAAAGTGCAATTGCTCGCGATGGAATCCAGCCAGGACAGCGAGGTCAACGTGCAACCTCCTGCCAGAAGTCCCATTATCCGGGAGAGAGGGGGCACAGCAGTGTGTGCTCATCACCCACCACATCCCCTTCCAGCTGCTGGATCCCAACCAGCCTTAAACTCCCAGAAATTACACCCTCCCAATGGCTGGAACTCAATCCCGAGCCACGATCTGCTGATCTGGGGGGAGCTGTAACGGTTCAACAGCCTTTCAAAGAGAATAACCCTCTCATCTGGGCTATGGGGAAATTTTTGGGAGCCAAGTGGCAATTAGGGGAAGCGATTTGGCCGTTTCTGGTGTGCCAGGAGAGATAAAAGCAGGTGACAGATGAGCAGGGTGTGTGTCAGGGAGGCTGGAGGAGGCCCCAGCGATGAGCGGTGGTGCCTCCAGGGCAGCCGAAACCAGCAGTGTCACTCCCAAGCTTCTTTCCCTGCTAAAATGTGAGCAATTCCACCGATTAAAATACAGCTTTTCCCCCCACCTGGCACTCTGTGAGTCCCCCCGGGGGGGGAGAGGAAACTCCACAGCAGCCAAAGTGCATCAGCCCAAGGATTTGGGGAAACTGCTGTCCCAAAAGCCCCCCCTGCTGTAAAGGGGCAATCCTGAGACACGGCAGCTCTTTTGGAAGGTGCTGTTGGGGCCAGCGAGGCCAATTCTTGGCTGCCCCATCCCTGGAAGCGCCCAAGGCCAGGCGGGTTACACCTGGCAGCAACCTGAGCCTAACAAAAGGTGTCCCTGCCCACAGCAGGGGGTGGAACTGGATGGTCTTTACAATCCCTCCCCACCCAAACCAGCGCTCCACTCCGCG
>VXBX01003761.1:1420715-1432717 GCA_013400415.1 Scytalopus superciliaris | reverse complement strand
AGCTGCCTGGTGGGAAAGGACCTTGGGGTGCGGGTTGGCAGCCATCCAAACATGAGCCAGCAGCGTGCCCAGGGGGCCCAGAAGGCAAATGGCATTCTGGTCTGTGCGAGGCCAGCAGGCCCAGGGCAGTGATTGTCCCTCTGTACTCAGCACTGGTGAGGCCACACCTCGAGTGCTGTGTTCAGTTTTGGGCCCCTCACTACAAGAAGGACATGTCCAGAGAAGGGCAATGGAGGTGGTGAAGGGTCTGGGACACAAGTCTGATGAGGAGCACCTGAAGGTGCTGGGGTTGTTTAGTCTGCAGAAAAGAAAGCTCATGGGGAACATTACTGCTCTCTACAACTACCTGAAAAGAGGTTGTAGTGAGGTGGAGGGGGTGCCTCTTCTTTCAGGTAACAAGGGATAGAACAAGGGGAAATGGCCTCAAGTTGCACCAGGGGAGGTTTACATTAGGCCTATGAAAAAATTTCTTCACTGAAAGGGTTATTAAGCATTGGAACAGGCTGCCCAGGGAAGTGGTTGACTCACCAACCTTTGAAGTATTTAACAGAGGTGTAAATGCGAAATTTAGGGACATGTTTTAGTGGTAGAGCTGGCAGTGCTGGATTAATGGTTGGACTCAATGACTGTAGAGGTCTTTTCCAACCTAAATGATTCTATGATCTCAACTCTTTCAACTGATTTTTCTATGAAGCAGATTAAGAGTACCCACATGTTCTATTAATACAGTCCAACAGAAGGGATGGTGGCCTCCAGCTAAGGGCAGAGAAAGTTCCAGCTGTTTGCAAGGTGACTATATATACACTCACACCAGAGAAAACTGACACGGGAACAGGACGTCACCAATAAAATAAAGACCAGGAAAGTAGCTGAAAACAGAAAGTGGCCTTCATTCTTCTCCACAATACACAGAGTGGAGCTTATCTTTTTAATCATATTTTGCATTCTTGATCCACTTTCAATGTCTGATTTATTCTCTGGTAAGTATGGCAAGCACAGTTTGAAATCAGTTATCCACTACTTTTGTTTTACATCTTTCATACTGTTTAAAGCACATCTAAGTTAAAAAAAAATAAACAAAGTTTTCAATTAATTTAATTCAACCAGTTGAGAATTGTACTTAATGGTTAGCAACGTTTCTTTAAAGCCTATGGATGAGAAACACAAAAGTGCAATAACAAAACATTATTTCCTCTTTAGGTATTCACAAAGAAATGCTGAAGATTAACCGTACTGCAATGACTACAGTACTCAGCATTTAAGACAGCATATAACGAATATTAAATTCTTGCCATGTACAAGGTGAAATTAAAGTTACATGTTTGTTTTCTCATTACGTGATGGAATTGCTAGTATTATTTAGTCTTTCTATATTGTGAGTATTGAATATGTCACTGTGCTCCTCTATCACTTTAGTAAAATCCAATTCAAGTTTAGAAATGACCTTAAAATGTGAAGGTAGTAGAACACGTAAGATGAGCTAGGCTTACAATTACACACAGAATCACAGAATATGCTGAGTTGGAGGGGACACACAAGGATCATTGAGTCTAATCCTTAGCCCTGCACAGGATCATCCCCAAGAGTCACACCATGTGCCTGAGAGTATCATCCAAACACTTTTTCAACTCTGTCAGGCTTGGTGCTGTGACCACATCCCTGGGGAGCCTGTTCCAGTGCCCAAACACCCTCTGGATGAAGAACCTTTTCTTAATGTTCAACCTAAAACTTGCCTGACACAGCTTCAGGCCGTTCCCTTGGTTCCTGTCACTGGTTGCCACAGAGAAGAGATCAGTGCCTGCCCCATCTCTTTCCCTCATGAGGAAGTTGTAGACTGCAACGAGTTCTTCCCTCAGTCTCCACACATATGCTTTGAAGCTGTCACAAGTGTTATTATAGAAATATTCATAGATTACATCCACCACAGCCTCCATCACATGTGTAGAAACACGTCCTTTCAAAAACAAATCGCCTCTTTGACCAGCCAGCTACTATGGTATATACAATGGGGAAGCTACAGCCCCTCTGTCCTGTAACAGTAAAAGGATGAGTTCCATTTGTAATGCCATTTTATTAAATCACAAGTACTGATTTGAGGTACCATGCCTTTCCCTGGTCCCCCATGCCACAGGAAACAGGATAAGGCAAAATGAGTGTCTGGTTGCCCATGAGGATACTAAAGCAAGAGGTTTGGTTGCAATTCAGGTGGGGCTGGAATATGGTATAATGCAGGGGATATGTGAGAGCTGTTGGGAAGGGTCTAGCAGAAGTTCTCAAGGGACAATTATTAGGTCACGTCATCCTAAACCTTCTCTCTCCTTGCTCTCCAGACATGAATTAAATTGGCCTGTTTCAGGACCTTTCACGCTTCAATCCCCACCAGACCGTATGCCCTCTCAACTTTCTCCACAAATGCGCATTTAAATTAGAAAACTAGAGTTAGCCTTCCTGCTGAGAAAAGGGGTTCGGCTCTAGATCCCAAATAACCCATATAACTATTTAAGTCTTATTTCTGGCAAAACTTTTGAACAGTACAGCACAGTAAAGAACTTTAGCAGAAACTATAGATATATCCACCCCTCAACAACCCATGACCTGTTGGTCAGAGAACTCACGGATACTTGAGACAGGATCAGGGTACAAGATGTGCCAATACAATAGCTCACTTCCACTGGAAAAGGTGACTTTGCCTCTCCCTGCTTGCAGTTGCAGATCTGACACCTGTGCTTACCAGAACTCTGCAAGCTGCCTTAACTTGTTAACACAGCAGAAAACTTTCCCAGGAAATGTCCAACAGATGATGGAAAATTCAGGAGAACTACCTCACCTGATTAGATGCAAATAAGGCCACTTTATACTGGTGAAGACAAGCTCAGCAGCACATTGTTGTACCTTAGATATTCAGTCTTTACTCAAAACACACACCATCTTATCAGCCACAGCAGCTTTCTGGAGGTTCTCAAAGGAACCTGTGGAATCATTTTCTGTGTGTTTTCCAATGCACAAATGATACCCATGAGTACTCCAGCACAGCACATTAGATAATGAGACAGAGGACAACACTGTTTAACTTCCCAGGTAAAAGTACCATTCGACTAATATTTAAAGCTGTTCTGTGGTTTGAAGGTAGAAAGGGATAGCAGATGGCACCATATGGAACATACTGTCACAAAGGAAAACCACAATGTGTGTAGCTAAGTATGTTGTGTTGAAACCAGAGTACAAGGGAAACATAAAGAAAAAAGGATCCTGGAGTTGGCTTACAAAAGCAAAAGCCAGAAAATAAATCAGTGATGAAACAATTACAAGCATGACATAGTTCACACAAAACATATCATCCAGTCTTCTGGCAAGCAAAAAGTGGGCTTTACTGTGGGAGGGGGTGGCAAGCATTGGTGAATTGAAGGACTAAAAATTCCTTGGCTGCTGAACATGTTTAGCCATAGGAGAATAATTATATTTGTCATCACTAGATGACCTGAGACATCACAAATTAAGATACCATTGCAAATGTTTAAGAGAGAAAATGGGTTTTGACACTGGAGAGACTATTTGGCAAATGAAAGATTAAAACTGTTACAGAGTAAAATGAATTGTAAGACACATGCAATAGTTTTTCAAATGTTACTTCAGACATTTGACATTAGATAAATCATTCTAGTCACCTGAGTAACATAAAACAGTCAAAACACAGCAGCATTACACAACTTCTTGGAAAACTCAAACACTGCACTGGCTTTCATGACTCTCATTCTACAGCAAAGCGAGCCAAACAGACGCCCATTTACTTTCATTGTTAACATCAATAAAATGCCAAAGCTCCAATTTTGTTTCACTGACTTTCTAAATTAGAAAAATTGCAACTTTAAGGCATTTGATCTATTGCCAGAGAATGAATTAAAGACATTTTAAAGACCTTTAATACCCAAATGATCAACTACAAATACTTCAACCATGAAGATGAGGCCGCCTTTTTCAAGATACATGTTTCAAACAATATTTATGACATTCTAAGTTACTTAACTGAGCTTCCAAATGCTGCTTGGGATAAATTTAGAATAAGAAGGAAACACATTCAATATATGCAATAGATTATTAAAAAAAAAAAAAAAGCTAGATAAACATAGAAAGTATTCAGGACAAGACGGCTTGTTTTGCTGTTTTCCTTCTGCATCAAGAAAATGCACTGCTGTATTTTCAAATTCTCTGCCTATAGCACAAACATATTCTATTCAACATGTATTCCTCTCAATCAGCTCCATCCTCAAAGAGGCACTTTCCATACCCAGATTTTGTTAACATATCCGTCTATTAGGAAGACAAAAATAAAAATAAATAAAATCACATTTCTTGGATTGAAAGAAGTTGGCTACTATTTACAGTGTAACAATAGCAAAAAGAGAATGCAGAGACTGAAAAAATAAAGCAAAGAACTCACTAAATATAGGCTGCCCAGCCACGTGTCTAGAACAGTTTAAATACATAATTACATGCTATTTTCCCCTTCTGCACATCCATGTTAAACCAACAGGACAGACAGTGCCAATGTATACAGCGAGCCACTATTTTAAATAAATGTAAATAACACTGTTAAACAATCTAGACAATAATAGCAATCCCACTAAGAACACCACCAAAAATCAATAAGCAAGCCAAACTCAAGTCCTCCAGTGCAAAGTGGTTTCCCCAAAGATTTTGCTTGGGGTTTTTTTAAGTGAGGGAAGTTTTGAAAAGGTGTTTTGCAATTCTTCATGGATCATCAGCTGAAGAGAACTTGAACATGCTCTTTACCTAACAAACTAATACAACCCATATAAATTGACTGCCATAGAAAACTACATGATGAGCATTTTAACACCTGGAAGTAATTATCTTTACAGTCCACACACTCCAGTTATTTATGTTAGATGGCCTCTTAAAAAAGTAGCATATGATACTGGACTTGGGTCTCCCACAGCAGATGGACATTTTAAATACTCTAAGAAGCACTCATGTACAAACACTCAGTTACTCCTTGTTTAAAACAGACTATTTTCTTTTCTAAAGTGCAGGAATATTGCTGCAAATGATAGCCAGAACTTTTAAATATTTCTCTCTATGCCAAAGGAGCTTTTACCCTGGGAAAGCAGCAGTAAGTTGGGAAATACAGAAGCTGATCTATTTTGTTTGTATCTGTGTCCTTAAATTCATTCCTCAGGCTGGTTCAACTTATGTAAGGTGTGGTGCAGCATTAGGGTCAATTTCACAGCACCTCTCAAGCCCAGACCCAGCAGCTCCCCACGTTAAAAATACCTCAGTTTGATGCCCAGCAACAGCTCAGATGAAGATCACAAACTGCTCAGCTCTGGGGCCAGAAATGAGGTCTATGTGTTGGACATACTATAAAAAGACTATAGCAAGACTTGTCCTAAGTCCACTTTGTTCTCCAAGCAAGTAGTAAGACTGATGGGCTAGAAGACGTTTTGCTAAAAGAGTTAATAATAACAATAATAAAAACATCAGCACTCATTCTCCAAAAGCAGCAGCTTTAATGGCTTTGCTAAGTAGAAAGAAGCCCTCAGGATTAGCCCTAAATGTCAGTACAAATGTACCTCAAAGGGCTTACAAGAGAGGAATTTTCAAAAATTAAGGTGGAAACTCCATAACACTTGCACAGATAGACACTGAATGGAAAATAACATGACTAAATCAGAAGAGATTCTTGCGGAACAGCAAAGACACCTCCCTAAACTCAGCCTACCCTCAACCCACTTAAAACCTATTAGTTTCTATAGGATTTTGAATTTTCCTGCTAATTGTACTGGCCAAAATTTTTATGCTTCCCTTTCCCCACTAGTTCAACATGAGACAGATTTAAGAACTTGAGTATTATAGGCTGCATGAGGATTATAGGCTGCCAAAACCAGAGACTATTAGACAGAGAGTCATGAAAGGGAGCAAAAGGTAACCTTTATAAACCACCCTAATCTTATGTAATAAAATCAATTTTTTGTTTTAAAACAGAACATATTAAGCTGTTCAAAGAATAGGATATCTGCCAAAAAAAGTCCATTCAAGGATTTTCATTGTAGCTCTAATTTGCTCTAGTTAGTGTTTGTATTTGCTGAAGACCATCTAAAAAAAAAAAAACAAACAACAAAAAAACCAACCCCCATGGCATTAAAAGCTAAACCTGATGGCTCAGTTGACCCAGCATACCTAAAACATTCAGATATGTTTTCCTTTTCATGTTTCATTCTGCTACCCATAAATCAATAAAAGGGTCAACGCTTTGCAAGCATTGTGTCTCACCTCTTATGTTTTCCATAAAAAGACTGTACCATACTCTGCACACGTTGTATGAGCACTGCCCCTCCCACCAACCACGCATAACCCCATTACTGCACCCACATGAAATCTGATGAGGTTTTCACCCCAATTACAAGTTGCGCAAGTGAAGAAAGAAACACTGCCTGCTAAGTAAAGATGGCAGAAGACAACAGTAGATACAGAGCAGAGGCTTGATTCTTACATGACTGCTATTTTATGAGGCCACACAGTGAACCGCTTTTCAGCTGCATCAATCTAACTGAACAAATCTAGCCTGAGGTCTCCCCACCAACAAAGCAGTCTCAGCTGTGCCTGCAACTCTGTCCAATGTTCTTTTCCCAGATTATCCTCCTTCCATTAAATTTCTAATATTTACCTACTTCTGCAATTTCACAAGCAGTAGCGAAGTTCGGTACAGTCAACTGCACATCATCTTGACTGTTTATGCCGTGTGAACCTTATAGAAAAATTGACTTGGCTGCAAAACAGCTCCCTCCAAGTAGCTAAACAGTATCTTACAATCTAGAAACCCCAAGAGCTAGACTAACCTGTGCTAACAGAGTTTCTCAACCCATGTCATACTGCAATAAAAGTGATCAAAACAGATGCCTAATCTGCACCTTCCTCATTACAGGGTGGATGGTGGGGGGAGGTGGTGAAACCTGGCAGGCTATTCTCACACAAAAATCCCTAACCTTTCCTTTCATGAACACACAGGCCCTGCTGAATCGGATTTGGAGACTATGCCAATCTATAAAAACATATTCCAATAAAATAGAAATGGAGTACTTATTTCATAGAATCAAAAAACAGGTGAATGAAGACAGTGTAAGTTTTTAATACAAATCTCAGGACATCTGCAACACCTCAAAATCAATTCAAAATGATTAGATTCAAACTGGATTGCAATCCAATGCTTTCCCGAGGTCTGGAAGTTGTCTAAGATTACAAACAAAAGGAATTGCTTTGAAAAAGAATTCTAAAATCTGTGTGAAATGTTTCCTAAACATATCCATGTTTGTGTACTCCCCTTTGACAAGACTGTGGGATGGGTTGGAAGCCTCCATAAACACAGCAGTTTGGAGACAAAAGTGGTTGCCACCCCTCAAGAAGAGCACAGTTATTATCCAATCTGCTGTCTGTTTCCCCAGCAAGAAGTCATTAGCAGGTAAGCAATGGCCAGATGAATTACCTGGGTGGGCATTGTTAATACAGAGTATCAACATTATCATACTCTTACATAATTCCCTCCCCCTTATGAACACCAGCTTTTCTTTCATCACTCCTGTTGCTCCAGTGTCTTAACATGCTCTGTTGTTACATGTATGTCTTCATCCTATCACTCAATCCCACTTTACCCTCTAAAGTCAGTCACTATTTATATTCCCTCCCAATGTCCATATTCTTCCTCAAAAACTAAGAGGCTAAACTGTAATAAAAAGAACTAGTGGTGAACAGGTTCAGGGAACTAAAATATTACAGTATTTTGACAATTTACCTCACTGAATCAACTTACTATGCTTTACAGCAAGCACAAAATAAAAAGCAGGACTGCACAGACGGTGACAGAGGAGAACTACTCCAGAAGGCAACTATCAGATCAGCTAACTGCAACACAAACCCACAACCTTACTCTCTCCCAACTAAAACAATACATTCACACAACCTCCAGTGATTGATCAATTCCATACACCACTTTCAATGTTCACTTGAGTCACACTTTGTATTTTAATGAAGCTTTCATGTCATATTTATACGTGTTAAATTATGTTTTCATTAATGAAAAAGGTTCATAACAGCTCAAGAATCCATCTGGCAAACATGATTTGAACACAGCAAAACCTGTCTTTTTGATAGTGCCTAATATAAAAATCTCAACTTCCTATCTGCCTCTGAAATGCAAGCAATGACACTGACCTTATGTTTATTTTCACCAGTTCCTCCCTATTCACCCAAGCCCACTAAGGGTAGATGATGATATCAGGGATGAGAAAGTGCACTGCTATTGTATCTAAACCCCCATACTTGCCACTAAGACAATTAGGTGATCTCAGTCAGGTACAATAAACAATGGTCACTCTAATGGCAGGTAAATAGCTGGTGGTTTGAGCAATCGATGCTGCTGGTTTGGAAGAGGCAAAGATGTATATAAGATTGTGGTAGTGCTGTTCAGTACCAGGAACTGGCAGGGCAGTAAGAGACTGCATTCCCGGCAGGAATAAGCAGGCAAAGGTAACTGACAAAGACCGCACAGGCGTGTGCCATCCTGCACATGCAAACTGGTACAGAGAGGGTCTCACGCTCAGACACACAACCTGCTGCATTCCAGCTTATGAAAGCTTTCACTGACATACCTGGTATTAATCTGGCTTCTAGCAAGATGTTAAAATTCTCAGGGAAAGACAAAAGTTAGCTCTAACGTCATGGGATATGATTAATGATTCAGATACAGTTCTCACACGTGTGACTTAATGGTAAGAACTGTGCAAACAGAATGAATGTTGCTATTTTGACAGCACTCCCTGAAGACTACTGATGTACCGAAAGTTGTTACCATTTCAGTTAGCAGCAGTATCAGAATGCAATAGTCTCACTAGATATATATACCTTCTGTGTATACACATACTACACAGACATATATAGATTACTATATATACATACATATGATACAAGCAGCCAAATGAAACAGCATATGGACATCCTGTACTTTAGAAAACCAGTGCATAGAAAGTAGCCCCTGTTCAAGTGCTCCATAATTCTGGTTGCCTTGGTTCAGCAGCCATGCTGGCATTTAAGGCAACATCTGACAGAAAGAATGCTCTCGCTTGACAACTGAGTTAAACATGCTGTAGTACTTCCATGAGAAGCTTTCTCTATGCACTTGTGTGCACGTAACACAGAAATTAAGCTCTTGGTCCACCCAGCTGCCAAAACAGACAACAGATAAACCAAATTTCAGACACAAAACCTGCCCATTCCTATATACCATCACTATCCATGTTTCAAGTTCTTGGCTTGTCAATGGCACAGATTAATGTCCATGCTGCCTGACTTCATGTATCAGCTCACCTGACTTAGAAAGCACACATATTTTTCAAAGTCTTTGGACCAGCTCAAGTATGGAAAGTAAACAAGACATGAGAAATAAACCAAAATGAAGCGGTATTCAGTGGGAAAAAAAAACCCAGTAATCCTGGTCATGATGAACAGGTCGTATATTCTTAAGTGACAGCATGGTGACCTCAAAATACTAGTTTGTATTTTTCTTGCACTGGCATTGTATTTTAATGGAGATCAAAAGCAAACACTGTCCTCCCTTTACTGCCTTGGCCTATCATACTACATTTGGGTCATTTCTGGAAGAAATGCCAACCTGGAGGGAGTGTCAGTGGCTAATTTTACAAAACAAGCAAACTTCCCCTCCATCCCAAATCAAACCCCAATTTTATTGTCAGAAAGGCAGCTTAAAAGGGATGTTGGGGGGGGGGAAAAATAAATCATATTTGATTCAATCAATATGTAGAAAACTCAAGGTAATTCAGCCTTTCTTCCCACCTCGGATGTCCCGTAATTCATATGGCCATACCAGAAAACTGGTTTCCTAAGTAAATAGGAAAGCTTTCTATACCTTAGAGGCAATAATACTTTTCCATTCAAAAGAATAAATTATTTGCCTAATGCTCCTCATTTTATGAGATATACCTCAGCTTCCTCTCTGGATCACAAAATGAATACTAGAGAACAGGTGACTGACTTATCAACACATTGCAAGATACCCTATGCAAGCTTGACACAAAAAGCCAAAGGAATTTAGAAAAATATGGAACTTTCCCACCAGGAAAGAATACAGCCAAGGTCCTGGGGGGGGGAGCAGGAGGGAGGGGGGGGAATAAAAGGAGAAAAAGGAAAGCCCACTTTACCTGGAGAAGCCTCTAAAGAAGTGGTCTTAAAAAATGAAAACAGAGCACTGTTTTAAATCTGTTTTCACAAGCTCCTTTCCCACATTTCATTCAGATTTGGAAGACCCTTCCAACTACAAAAACCATTCCTACCTAGCTACTTAACACTATTTAAGAGAGCAACGTAATTTTTCACTCTTTCCACCAATATTGCTGCTGTATTAGAGAAAGCTCTTTGCTTTCCTTTAGTTTCTACCATTTTAGGTTTTCTTTCCTACTAATTAACTTAAGTGCATTTGCCTCTACCATTTCTGGCATGCAGCAACACAACACTGGCATGATTCTTGACATTTCAACTGCTTCTCACAGACCTGCATTAAAATCAATGAGTTTTGTCAACTTCATCTATTCTCTAATTAACAACGGTACATACAGCAGCACGGGCAACAATGCCTTCTGTTTGTGTACTCAGGAAGATGACTTTGCATCAATTTACACATTGCTTTAAACCAGGAGTTTATCTTTACAGCCATATCATGACTGTGAACTTAACTCCCATAGCACCATTTCAGTGTCCTTCAGGGCTTAAAAGTTACGCAACTCAACACTGTAAAATTTCCATTTATCCAATGAGGACCAGCCTTGACTGTAAAAATCCGATAAAGTTGTAAAAAAAATTAAGGTTGCACGCTTAGAAGTTTCCTTAATGATAGAAAGGAAAGACTATATGCTTCAATTCAGACTACAAGAACCTGAGAACTAGTCCACAGGATGCAACCTCAGATTCATAGTCTCACTGTAGATATGTTTAACTTAGCCCCCCCCCCCCGTTGTTAACTTTATTAATTGAAAGTCTGCATTCCTTCCATTCATTTATGTTTGCAGCAAAACACTTAAATCGTGGGCAATTATTTGACAGTTTAAAGATATTTTGAGATACTCGCCTTTCACATCACAAAGCTTTATTACTTCAGACAGCATTTAAAAACAAAGCAATTCCTTGTTCTCTATCCACTGTTCTCAGCCACGATTTGTGAATGGACTACACTGGAGGTTGGGAAGGGGGGAAGCGAGGGGGGAAAAGCTAGCTGGAAAAGAGGAAGTTGTGCTTTTGAAACTATCAAAGTGGAGTGCGTGCTTTGCAGAGAAGTACCATTTCAGTAACAAATTCAGATGAAGCTTAACGGAGCATATCTACCGTGCATTTCAAAACGAAGCATCTCCTTCCTTCGTGCAATTAATAAGACACAAGACAAAATTTCAAATTAAAACGTAAGAATTCGTTATCCTAAAGTCATCTGCCGCTTATCCTACTTAAAGTTCTAAAAACCTCACGGATTCCCAGCATGAAGTAGCCACTAGCATAAAAATTCATTGTCACGTTTTTGCATTAAAAAAAAAAAAAAAAAACCTGCCCCACAAGTCTCGTCATCTTTCACTTTGTCTTGCTGCAAGGAACGAGTGCAGCATTTTTTGATCTCATACATAAAATGGTTTCAGTTCCCTCCAACAGGGAAAAAGAACAGACGGCTTCCACAGGAGGGAAAGCAATCTTTGGAAAAATCAAGATGTGTGGGAAACAGCAAAAGTCCTTGGGCTCAAGAAACGCAGCTTCGAAACACCTGGCAGTAAATCAATGTCACCCATTTCGCTGTAATCCCTCAAGTCACTTTTATGAAGATTACTTCCTGCAGTGCATTCCTCGCCCTCCTCCCTCCCCGGCCGACAAGGACTCTAGGAAAGCTCGCTCCGGGAAGCCGCACGGCGCATCTGGAGCCGGCGCCGCCACAGCGG
>VXBX01003761.1:1392287-1411825 GCA_013400415.1 Scytalopus superciliaris | reverse complement strand
TATATATACACACACACACACACACACACACACACACATACCCAGGTTTCCAAGCCCACATAGGCAAGCTGGACAGAGAATGTGACTGAGATATCTACATCATCATATCTTTTTCCTGGTTACCAGGAACTTTTAACTTTACTCAAAGGTCTTTTGGTTACGTGCTGTTCTTATTTATACAATGTCACACATTGAATATTATGTTTGGAGGCCATATGTATTTATGGAGTCACGCAACTTTTGAGAGGATCTTATTTCTTAATAATGAGAATAAATTCAGAAAATTTTAAGATAATGGGCCTCCTTTTAGAGAAAACACTCCCATTATCTTGACTTACAAGGTTCTTTATTTAATTTGCTGAATTGTTTCTACTTGCATCTCCTTCATGTGACTTCCACTTGAAGCAGAGATACACTCCATGGTTTTTATTGCAGGCAGATGGTAAGATTTGTGTGGGAATCCTAGGCAATTTTTATTGAGGTGTTAATTACTGCCATTTGAATTATTAGTATTGAGTTATGCTAATCTTTTCTTATTTCTGCAACAATTATCCTTCTTCTAGAGAGGACTGTATTTGTGACTTTCTTGTTTTCTTCATTAACTCTTTCTGTTAGGTAACAAAAAGGAGAAGACTATGTTCAAATGCTCTTTCAACAGCATTAGAGTCATTCTGACAGGCTTGGGAAAAATGCAGTGTCATTTCCTTGTAGTGCTGCAACCCTGCTGTGGCCTGTAGCTTAGTGTGCACTGTCCTAACCTGCACTCGCAAGTAAAAGTAGTGTGTGGTTTCTTCTAAAGTGACAGGAGAAAATTTTCATTAGTACAGTCAGCACTGGTTCTCACAGCTAGAAACTAGGAAAGCTGTGAATATTAAGTAAGAAGACTGACCATCTTTTACTTAATTCTCTATTTCAGATGAGAACGAGATTCGCTTCTGAAGATCAGCCGGGTCCTCCAGAGTATTTTAAGCCTTGTCAGTCAGCATAATACAATTATGTTTTGGAGTACTATAGAGACTCCTAAAAATTTGGAAATGCAAGGTCAAAGCCTGAGTACTTTTAGCTGTGCAAACCTGACTCATATAAATTTATGATGGCAAAAAGTTTGTCTGTTACATGTAAGAACGATCTGAAGAATGACAGATCCCCAGTAGGGTGAAAGAATTAAATATCAATATTTTAGTTCCTTTACCTCTATATGGTGTTACTGTCCCTTTACTCACACACCCAACACTATGGCACTTAGTTTCTTCCTAAGCAAGCAGAAACATTCAGCTTCCTAAGCACTCGTGCAAGGTAGGTCTATAAGAAACATATATGGTAGAGGATAAGAGATAAAATCATAAATAATTCCACCCATCCGTGCTTGAGAAATGAGTATGTCTCAATGCAGGTTTTTAATTGAGTAATTAGACATTCTTGTGCTTGATCCTAAGTTCATTTTGGATGTAGTACTCTCATAATTCCTAACCATCATTTTTTATTAACTCTTGGGAAGCCACCCTTTTGTGTATTGGGAGATTAACTGTAATCAGATTTCATCTTACTAAAGCACTGCTATGTAAACCACTTCACCCCTTGTTTAATTGAGAAACTGAACATGGAGAGGCTTTATGTTAACAAGGAAAGAATGAATATTTAAATTGGCTGGAATGGTATAATGGCTCTTTTGAGCCTCTTAGTACGTAGTTATTGACATTGCCTCCTTTCCTATGCTTATGTAGTCCTTATTTTAAGGCATCTGGAAGGATTGGGAAATGCTCTGGAGTTATAAATAATACACCGGCAGCAGAGTTGAGATGGTAAGTGTTCAAAACAAGCTCATCAGTGTGTGTATGCCGTGAGCAAACAAACGCTCTGCGTTTCTGCTCACGTATCTAGTCAACTCTGAATTTTTGGAAAAAAACAGTTTCTGCGGCCTGACTTACATGTGGCAGAGCCTTTTCCCACTGAAGGAATATAGTCACAGAGGCCAGTTCTTTTGTTATCAGTGCTGTTTACAGTTTCCAAAGTGTGGTCAGTGGACCCTCATCATGGTTGCCTACAAAGAGTTTGCAGAAGGATGGCCAATACCAATGACCTCAGATTTACTGGAGAAACACATCTTCATTGGAAAACAAAAATTGAAAAGAACTGAAAGCAGCTATTCTGTTGCAATGTTTATGCTCTTGGTCTAGTGCAGGGTATCCTACTGTGTGCAAAGAGCTGCCCCATTCATGTCTGCCGAGGAATAGAATTTGCACATAAAGAACTGTAAGAATGTGAGTGTATCTTACTTTTTAAACTCTGGTTTAAATGTCTGTCCCTAAACCTAATAGAATCTAGGGCTCTATCAAAGAGTACTGCAGAATGACAAATGTTTTGATTTGAGGTGAGATGAATTTCTATTCTTAAAGCATTAATACTAAACAGACCTGAATTTCCTGCACTTCAGCTGTGTTACAGGAGTACTGATTGTGATATCTGAAACAGAAAGAAAGAAAACTGTGATAATAGTTTCAGAAGACTTTACTTCAGTTGTAGAGAAATTTAAGAAATATTTTTATTCCAAAACTTTTATGCTGTGCCTGTGGTGGAGGCAAAAGAAAAATGCCTGTGCCTTAAGGCACACAGATGAAATCCTAATCAGCAGGAACATTCTTGGTGCTTAGCTACCTGCCTAATCTAAGAACTTGCCTACAGAAATAGAATTAAACATTTCTTGCTGTGAGTTTCCAAATTCTTTTTAAAATAGAATTGCTTATATTCTGACCAGACTGAATCCATGCCAGAAGAACTGGGACTAGGAGAGGAGAAAAATTGGTAAATTTTCCTACAAAGATTTCCATCTAAGTGTGGTGAAGTGCTGGTGGCATATGTGTTGGATTTGTGTCTGTCATCTCATGTCATGTCCTTCCTAGAAGCCAGGAAGGTTCTGCTGTTACTGACTAGTAGTCAGGATCAGAGGGATAACTTCTTGCAGGAAGCACTTTGTTTTAGTTATTGGGTCAAGAAAGCATCTTGACAGTTTTCTAGGTTGTTGGAGTGTTCTTGGGTTTTGGGGTTGTTTGTTTGTTTGTTGTTTTTGTTTTCTAAGATAGTTAACAGGTGAGCTGTGGAAAAAAATTGCTGCACTTACTCTAGAGATCAGGATCTCTTGGACATTTGTATTTTGGTTAATTATCTGACTATAACAAAAGAGATGTGAGGATTCTCTCTAGCAATGGATGAGGTGAGGATAACTGCAGATTCTGGATGATGGGAGAAAAGTTGCTTGCAAGTTGGGAATATTTTTTGTAGGATCTATTTTTATAAAATCTATTTTGGCATGTTTTATTTGAAGACTGTAATTTTCAAGTCGTTAAAATGTGTAATTCTTAAGTCGAGCACTTAAGCTAGTATTTCTCTTTAAGCACATGAATAAACCCATTAAAGTGCTTAGAGCTAATCTTATGCTGAAATGTTTTGCTTACTCAAGTCCCTAGAGAATTTAATGCATGCGAAGAGAAATATATCTAAATATATGAGCATTGTTCCCAGGTTTGGTAGAAATATTTTTACTTTCTATATGTACTTCTTATGGTAAGTTTTGAATGCAGTTTGAATATAATTTTGCTGTTCAGCAACCCAGATGCAAGAAATATGCCATTAATATCTTACCATTCCCTCCCTCCCTCCTTCCTTCTCTCCCCCAGAGTTGCATTTGGCAAGTGTGTCATGCTATATATTGATGTTACTATTTTATAAAGAATTTATAAAATTCTGGACAGTAATAAGATACTTTTGTGCACTGCTCCATCCTGTTCCGTGAGCACAGAGAAGGTGCAAGACCACCTGGTCTTCTACTCTAATCCAATATAATATTGGTCATTGTGCTCAAGAAACTCTATTATCACTCTGAAAACAGGATTAAACCACTGTTGTCAGTAAGAGTTCTTCCTAATTTGTTTAGGAGGAATCAGCCCTCAGGAGTGGATCTCAGATTTTTATTTTTGGTGACTGGGGTGTATATGCTTTCAAGCAGGTGCATGGGATGTATCCTGAGGGAGGTGAGCATTTGAGGAACCCAAGGTTACTCAAGGCTCACTGAACTGAAATAAAGAGTAGCTGACAGGCAAAGCCAGTGCACAGCCCAGTTACTACCCTTTCTGTCCTATAGGAAACTCTGTGTGGTTCCAGCAGACAACTCCTATATTCCCTGTGGAGAGGAGGAAGCAGTAGTTGGGTCTGAGTATCACAGCTGTCTGCTGTAATAGTTGAGTAGCTGGGGTCATGCAGAGCAGGATCTGCTAACATTGCCATGCAGGGATCTGCAATTGGGCTCCCAGGAGTCTTTCAGTCTGCATTACCTTTTGGGGAGCCTCTTTTTCCTTTGGGTTGTAGGTGGCCAGAACTGCATGGCAGAGCAGCTCTCTCCTAAGTGGCTGTAGGTGAAGCTCAAGGTGGCAGTGTTAATATGAGCCATTTTTGTAAACATCCCAAGTGAAGCTGGAAAAACTCTAGGCTGCTGTGTCATTTCAGGATTTCTCGTTGATGTGATCAATCATTTGTCACTCTAACTTGACTAGGAGATTTACAGTTCAAATTGGGCTTTGTTTACCTGTATGTCTTTGCTGTTTCACTTTCTCTGGGCATACACAGAAAGTAGTGTTGGATCATGATAAAATGTAAATATGTCAGAAAGAGTCATGTTTTAGAAGCCTGAATATCATACAATACTCGTAAAATGCTGCTTAGTTCTAAATGATTGATTTTATTTTGTTGCAGTTTTAGAACTGTTAGTGAACTTGTCAGACTTCTCAACCCTAGTATCTCCTAGAATTATAAAGGAAAGAGTTTTCTAAAGATGCTGTTTTTCTTTTCATTAGTTAAAAAATAAAAAATAATTGGTCATCTTCATGTACTATATAAATTATGGAATCTAGAGATAGGAAAGTCCTATTACTTTATGTAGTCCATTGCCTTGCCTCTGCAAAATGGTTCTCTACCATAAACTTTTCTAGTGCTCTGGGCAATTTAGTTTTAAATATCTCTGCAAATAACAGGATTTTCACTACTTCCCTAGGTAAGTTATTGAACACCTTTTCCCACCCCCAAACTATTCCATTATATTTTACTTTGTATTTAACATACATATACAGATAGCTAGATGGATATAGATATCTTTTAAAACACAGTATTTTGTTATCTGATGTTTTCTGGGCTAGCCAGTCCAATGCTATATGTACCCAAATGCCTTAGCAAATGTTGAGGTTTTGCAATTATGTTTTCATATAATTTTGTTGCAGTAAGAGTTCCCCAAAGAAGATACACTATTGAAGAAAATTCTTTCAAATGATATTCTGACTTGAAAACCAAACAAGAAACCATAAACTGCTGTTTCCTATTACCATGACTACTTATCACAACCATTTACTGTGCTGCTAATTGCAATGACAGGTAAGCAAAATGAGATTTGTGAATTATATCTCTTTATTTTAAATTCATGACTACATGTCTTTGCTACTGTCCCTAATAATTCTTGCTGCCAGGCACTGCAGATCCTTACAGGCATTCCTTCTGAACTAACACTGTTATTCTTGAAACAAATTGCACAGGTCTTGTTCTTTTAATCTCTCTTAAAGATTAAAGATCAAGTAAAGAAAAATATTAAAGAGACACAAAAAGCTAGTGTTCACTTTCATTTTGCTTTACCCTTTAATGAAACTGTAACTGTTCCTGCTAGATGTGTTTTTGTAGCACATCTATTTGTCCATAAATATAATGATTTGTCACCTCTTTGGGACAACTTATGTGATAACAATGACTTACTGTGTAAGAGTGTACAACGAGGGGATGATTAATAAGAATTTCAGAACAGAAAACAGGTCAGTTCAAGAAAATAAGCCTAAAAACACAGCTTGCTAAAGCAGATCATATCATACTAAAGATAACATTCTAATTTAACAATTATATTTATCTTTAACATTTGAAATTTTTAAATAGTATTTTTATTCCTTTTCTGAATAGGTAGAATCCAAATAGATAAAAGTCTTCCAATATTTCTAGTCTTGGTAATAGAATTCTTCATGGTTACAATTTGGCAGGCTTAAGATCCTTAATGAATTGTATCTTAATGAAATAACATGATTGCCTACACAGCTGTAGATCAGTTCATGACCAGAAAAGGGATTTTATACTCCTATTGCCTTCATCCTTTAATTGCACACAGCGAGTTTCTGATGTTTCCCCTCAAAAATGATAAGGTCTTAAGAAGCAGATCTGTTGCCCCCCCCTTCCCAAAAATATTGTTGGACTCGAGCCTGTGCTAAAATGTTTGAAGTACTTAATGACTTTTGAAATAAGTTGTGTCTGCCTTTTGTATACATTCTTTTTTAAGGATTTTAGCTTTATACATAGGGTGCTTGGGGAGATATTTTGCTGAAAATAAAGACAAGAAATGAGGTAAAAATGAATCCATAAGAAAGTAGTGATCCCATCTGAGGAGGCTTTTGGTGCTTGAAGTTGCCAAGCAAAATTTGTTGAAGTTTGAGGAAGTTTGTTGCCCAGGAAGTTAAAAATAGAAATCTTCAGAATTTGTGCATTTCTGTGAGGAACCTCTTGGTCTAGGATCAGTTGCTTGAGAGAAATTTTCCCACCTAAGCTTGAGATAACTGAGGAAACATCAGGTATTTCACTGATTAGGAATTTACTGAATAACTAGCACTGGTGAGAACCAAGACCACACTGACTGAATATGATTGAATTCTAAAAAAATTAATAAATTTTAATTAATCAGGCTTTATGTCCAAATGCAATTTCCAGAAAGTAAAATCTTATTTCCTTTAAAAATTTGTCTTTGTCTCGTTCCTGCTTTTATGCTGAGCATTTTTAATTTTTAAAGCTGATGAATATCTGCAATCATCTCTCATATCATACATCTACAGTGCAGTCTAGCAATGCAGCTATAGCTCCTCAGGATACACCTGGGCTGGCTTTAAAACTGCCAGCTTGGGTACCTGGCATAGTGTAGCCAGACAAGGAGTTCCATTTGAGCTGTTTGATGTATTCAGGCTTGAAATGTCTGTACTGAGACTCATCCTGCCTTGGGATGGACTTCTCTCAGTCACCAAAAAAGGCTGATTAAGTGAGCTTGAATATGTACACTCTAGTGCAATCCAGCATATTCTTTATTTCACTCATAGGGTAAATAAAGGTCAGTGTGTCCAGACCCCTGTGGAGGGAAAAAAAGGGATTTGCAACATCTAAGTGGCCTGCAGTGGCTTTAAAGTGAAAAAAAAAAAAAAATACAATACAGGATTTAATAATTGCCTTGAGAGTTTATAATACTTAATTTCTCTTCCCAACAGATACATAAATGACCAAATTCTGACAAGAGCAATGGATTTGAACAAATCAACCTGGACAGAGAATATTCCAATCTAGACTAATTAGCCCAATCCCCAAGTCATTTAGCATAAAAGCAGTCAAACCAGTGCCAATTTCTCTTATCACTCCCACCCTCCTTAGATTACTTATGAGATTTATTTTTACAAGTTTCCATTTTTATAATATGTTTTTATTACCAGTGATAGAAAAATATATATTTTTCACAGGGATGTAACAATATTACTGTGTATTGCCCTTTGTGCAATACTATTTTTTATGTCTTTTTCTTAGTAGTACTAGCAATAATAATGCTTAACACTTACAGTACACCGTGCATGAAAAAGAGCTTTGCTGCCAACAACTCAGTATCTTCTTTAGACTAGCTAGATATTGGATCTCCATTTTATAAATAAACTGAGATGGAAGATCTTTAACAGCTACCCTTTTAACAGTATCCATAATTGTTGGTCTTTGAATTCTTTTTTTGTATAACTCTTAATTTTCAAAGGTTCTTGGCACATCCGCCTCCTCTCTTACCTTCAACAGGGGAATCAATAATTACTCTGAGAATAAGAACCGAGGAGAATAATTGACAGGGTGTCTTCTTTTGAGTAAGATGGCACTTCCTCATATGTGCAATTCTTTCCTTCAGTCTCCAGCTGCTTCCACCCATCTTGCAGCCACAGCCCCACTGCTGCAGACCTCAGCAGGCAACCCTCAGTCTCTGGAGAGTCTCTAGTCACTCTGCTTTTCCTTCTCACTTCCCATCTATCAATCATCTCAGTATTCCTGTATATCATCATCTGATTTATCCATACATCCTCTCTAGTTGTAGTCCCTTCCTACCACATTCTTCCTGTTCTTACATTCCTATGCTTGCTTGCAGATGGCTGAAGAATCTTAGTGGTATAATTGTGATGAAGGTACCAGTCCAAAAGAATGTTAAAATTAAGAGCAGTGTTCCGACATTTGCTGCCACCATCTTTTGTATGCTGGAGTTCACATTTGCTTCCTTCCCTCCTACACTTACATTTTCCTTTCTCCAATCAATAGTAAGATTTAGCTCCTTACATAAAAGTACTGTTATATTTGTGGGTCTGTAGATGTGACATTCGGAATGAAAATATCATTGATTTTATTTGTTTATGATAAATCTTGTAAAAGAACCATGAGAATATTTCCAGTCCAGAAAAAGAGAAGAAGACACCATGAAAGACTGTCGTGTAGGACTTTGTGGTCCCTGTACTTGTATTATTTTACAGTGTGAGGCTGATGACTTTAGTGTGTGATATTTAATATGCTTTCAAAGATTCTTGTATTTTTAGGATCTCTTCACATGCTGCTTATGTATCAATGTATTATGTAGGATAGCATATGAGGGTTTTTATCACTGTGGTTTTATCAAATGTGGGTAGAAAATAAAACTGGATAATCCTCCTTTTCATCTGGGGGGATTTCTTTTTTTTTTATAGTTCATCTCTTCCAATGTTGTTTTAAGCTAAAAAAATCTGATCTGAAATGTGCTTTTGAACAAAGGTCTAATTTAAATATAGATAGAAAACTGCAACTTTTTTTTTTTTACTGCATTTTGTGCATTCCAGGAAAGTCTGCTAGTGCATGTTGATAATCATATACAGAAAAATCCAAATAAATTTCTGTGTCTCTCCCCCGGAATGTTTTACGTCTTGAGAATATAGTCTTCCAGTAGCAATTCTATGGTTGAAGCTGTAAAACTCTTTTTTTTTTTATTAAAAGCTTTTAATGTTGACTTTAGTACAGGAAAACTTTTCTCTTTTGAATTTTGAAGTGTGATGTGTAGTCGACAAAGGTACTTGGAAAGAACTCAAGTTTAAGACTTGTTTTTTGAAAGGATGGAAACTGGAAAGAAATTGTTTTAATTCTTACAGAAAAAAAACCCTTTGCTTTTGATAAACCACATAGAAATCTCCTGTCTGGAGACTTAATACTCCTGACTAGCATGAGAAAGCATTGCAGTTATTATGAAGTAGGTACATCTTTCCCTATAAGATTGTGTTCAATGCACTGGAGATACTTAGAGATGTTTGAACATCAATTGAAAAAAAAAAAAAAAAGAGGGATTTGTTAAATCTTGCAATACCAAACAGCCCTTTTTACACATTTAGTGGAACTGTACCCCTGGAAAGAAAGGGAAGAGAAAAAAGAGAGGCTTGCCTATTTTCACATGTCATACTTGGGTCTGTAAACCTGCAAAGAGATGAGATCTCTGAGCACATCTAGTAGTTTGATACTACTGAAAACAGGATGTCAGGTTCTGTCATCCCCTGCTTTCTCTTCCACTCTACTTCTGCCCCATGGTCGCACCTCTTTTTGGCAGGTACTGTTACTTGTTCAACAACTCAAGAGGGGATTCAGCAGAAAGCAGAGTGTTTTTTCCTGAACCAGGTGGGTTTCTGCAATTTTACTTGTTATATTTGTCATGGGGAAGTGTGTACAAACACATAACAACAGACAATCACAGCCCTGAAAAACATGTGGTATTTCAGAAATATCAAGGATTTATTTGTGTTCTTAAGCCATTATTGGTTCAAAACACCAAAATGAAAGCATTAATGTATCTTTTCCAGTGGAAAATAAAATTAGGATATTTTTATGAACAATAGCATACCAGAACCACAAATGTTACTCTCTGAATTTCTGCAGTCCCTGTCACCCCAGAGTAATTGGAAAGCAGTGGGGTTTTTTCATGTCTTCGTGGATGCTAGGATTTCACAAACACTGATGAAATCGAGGTTTAATTGGCTTCCTCTTCTGTTTTAGAACTGGCAAACTTTCCTCCCCTTAATCTCTCTGGTTTTAGCCTCTTGTGTTTCCCACAAGGTTCAGAGACAGATTGCACTCTCTGCTTTTTTCATAAATGCACCCTCTTCCCTGCCTTTGTTGGTTTGTTCAGTGTTCTGTAATAAGCAGGTTATGTTTCCCTTCTATTGAAAATAATGATGTAATGGGTAAAACATCAGGAATTATTAATCAAAATGCTGAAGTTTTCAATCCATAACAGAAAAAATTAAAGGTTGTCAACTAAGCTTATAACTGAAAAAAATAGAGATGCTAAACTAAGCTCTGCTGCAGCTCTTGAGGTTTTTCTGCTCCTTTAACAGCTCTGGTAGCATAAATGTTTTTTCAGACCATACTTAGTGACAATAATGAAATGTCTTTGGGTTTTGGTGCAAAGTATCTTTTTCTTTTATTTCTTTAAGTGAGGAGAAAGCACCGTATAATCTTAATTTCTGAAACACGGTTATTATTGATTCAACATGTAGTACTTTATTTCTGCAACTATCCTAAGACTTCAGTAAAACGTGTTCTGAAAATAGTTAGCCTTCCAAAAGGCCAAAATTAGACATCCTTGTAAGTACATGTGTTCAAGAGTAGGATATTTGAAGACCTGCATTTTGATCTAAACATGTGTTTGCTATTAGCTACAAAGGTCAGACCTTCACAGACTGTCCTGTGCACAAGGAAAATCTGTGAGTTTGCTTTTTTTGAGGCATGATATGGGTGCTTTTACCTTTAGCTACTGACAGTGGTGAAGACAAAAGAAATTGAACCAATAGTTCAGCATATTTTAGCCTGGTTCCAGCACTTTTTCCTCTCTAAGTATAGATATAATCTCTGAACAGCAATAACTATAACCCATCTACAGTGTTGAGATGCTCATTACTGCATGTGTCATGAGCGGGACTCAAAGAACTATGTCTTTGTAAGGAAAAACTATTTATGACGCCTGGTATTAAAATGCATATTCTTATATTACCCCTCTTGCAGAAAAGGAAACCTTGTATGAGGGAATGAAGTCTTATGCACACTCCAGATATGAGTATCTGTAATAGCAATTGTTCTACAGACAGAGAAATTACAGAAGGAACTCTAGATGCACAATAGAAGGATGACAATGATAAATTAGCTCAATTTACAAAAAAGGAATTGTTGCACAATTTGACTCAAATATCAGTAATATTATAGAACTACATAGTTCCTTCCTCTCTGGAGAGAGGATATTGAACAAAAAGCAGAAAGGTCAGTAATGCCATTTGTCCCATTGCCTTTCTAATACCATACAAGAAATAGATTGGTTAGAAGTTGTCAACCATGGATTGCATAGATTACAGAAATAGAAAAAAAATAACAGTTTTGAGATTTTTTTTTTTTTATTTTCTTGTTGCCTCCAGCAGTTGAACTTGGAATGGAAAAAAAAAAAAAAAGAAAAGCTGCTCTCTTGACACATCAATAGTTTACAGCTCTTTCATTATAAATCTTAACTTCAGCCTAAATGCCTTCCACAATGTTTAGAGTTCTCTAAAATCTAAAATCTTGGTGTAGGGCTGGCTAAACAACAATTGGAGAGCAAGCAGTTTTCAATGTGGGAAGTATAGAAGGAGTGTCACCTGGGCATTGTCACAGGAAGACTTATTTGAGAGCCTGTTACTAAATCTTGTTCTTCAGTATGCAGATCCAGAGTCATTGTGATTACTATTACCTTTGCAGAGGAACAAGCTGTGTTGCAACTGTTTTTAGAAATGTTGTGTTGCCATTAATTTAGCAGTCACTTTTCTTTTTATAGGTTTTCCTCATTTCAAAACTTGAGACATCTACATGGAGCAATTCATGAAATTTAATGTGAGTCAACTAAAGATGTGACTTAGAAATAGATCAGTTAAATGTCACTAAAACCCCTAAGGACCTTTTTATCCAGAATTCAAGTGGTCCTAATTTAATTTAATTTACTTCATCAGTGAAGTTAGATGATTCAAATGAAGTTCTAAAGGAGAACATCCACATTAGGGTTTAATGCAGTTTTACAGCTTCTCTTTAAAGTAACATTTTTCGTTAATTCACTTTCCTGATTGTCCCCATATAAATAAATCCCTAATCCCACAAGTGTTTTTAGTTCTGGCTAATCCTTGACACTACTTAATAGAGGACTGCATAATCCAGATAGCGTCTATACCAATTGCTGTGTTGGAAAGCATCCAATTTCCAGTCTCTGCTGCATCTGCTAAGACTTGGTCTCTGACTATTCAGCTTTACCAACAAACTACAGGACAGTTGCAAGGCAAGCTGAACCTAAGGCATGATGTTTTTTGTTCCCCAAATCAATTAGCTGATACTAATACAATGAGACTTCCATCTATTATCCAAGCTAAAAAGCTTTTAAGCTGATCTGCAGGGGATATCTTTAGCATCTTCATCCAGACTTTCCCTGAGGGGTGAACCCTTTTCAGTTAAATGTCATGCGTGAGAGGATGCTTGAACTGTGCTATAACGACAAGGTGCAGTTGTTGGACAGACCATGAGAAGTCTGTGTGTGTGGAGATTTAAATTCCATACTGGATCTCGTAAGTGTCAGTCAGCAAAGGCTGCCTACAGAATGTATAGGATTGGTATATGTTCAGCAGGCAGCTCAGTACCTCAGGCATTTAGGTAATTTTGAGTGCTTTGCATAGACTATGCCATTATATATTTATCCAAAAGGACTTAATGCTGATAGAAAATTATCCATTTCAGCTGTGTTACTAAACCAAATCTGAACCTTCTGTTTTGTTTGCTTTTAAGTGGAGCTTTAAAGTAAAGACATTGAGATGAAGTACAAATACAGATAGTGATGACACAGTGGAAATAGAGTAGCCCTTTTGGTATGTAGAGATGAGATTTTCAGCCTTGTGACAAAACTGTCTAATTGATCCTACTATGCATATGGGCTGTTTTGGACTGTTAATTGTGTTTAGAGTAGCTGCTATGGGGCTCTTTTGGGTTTCTGATGAAAACAAGGTTGATAATATAGAGATGTTTTTGTTATTGTGGAGCAGAGCCTGTGCAAAGTCAAGATATTTTCTGCTTCTTGTACTGTCCTGCCAGTGAGGAGGGTGGGGATGCATGAGGAGCTGGGAGGGAACACAGCTGGGACAGCTGCTCCCCACTGAACAAAGGCATGTTCTGTACCATATGGCATTATGCTCAGGATGTAAAACTGAGGGAAGAAGTAGAAAGGGAGAGACATTTGGGGAGATGGCACTTGTTTTCCCAAGTAACTGTTAGATACAGTGGAGCATTGCTTTCCTGGTGATGGTGGAACACTTGCCTGTCCAATTACCTGCAGTGATTGAATTCCTTGTTTTGCTTTCTTTGCATGTGTGCATGCTTTACCTTATTGATCTGTCTGTATCTCAACCCATGAGTTTTCTCACTTCTGCTCTTCTGATTTTGTTGCCCACCCCACAAGCGGGGAATGAACAAGTTAAGTTGCTGACTGAGGTCACACTATGACAGCATGGGTCCTTGGTCATTTGGGTTGAGTAGCTGAAAGTAATGAAATGGGTGGACAGATGCATCATTCATTTGTATAAAATTGGCCACATTAACAGTGCTCTTAACTATGCTGGCCTCGTGAGCTGCCAAATTCAGAACAGGCTTTTGAGCTGAATTGCTTTTGGATTCTATCAGCTGTATTGATCAGTTCTCCACTAGCTATAGTGTGAGTCAGAACATCCAGCTCACATGGATAACCTGATGTCTAGATATCTTAATCTAGAGGTAAGTTCTATCTTGAAAACGTTTTACAAAGCCTCAAGTGGGGCTTTTTGATCTTTGAATTTGTGTTCAGTCTTTAACATGATGATGCAGTAAATCCCACACTAGAGTTCTTAGTCTTAGATGGAAACCACCCTGGCCATGGGACAAAACAAGCCCACTCATATGTCTAGATTAGACTTCTCTGAAAATTTTTGGTGGGCTAGGTTTGCTCCTACTGTTGTAGGGTTGGGTAGCCAGTTGGGTATGAATGATCTATATCACCCCGATTTTAGGGGTGATTTCAATAGGAGTACAGACATTTACTCCTGTGAGAAAAACAAAACAATGAACCGAAAAAGGCCTCAATAATGTTTTGTACACTTGTATTTTAGATCTTTGTCAAAAGAAGGCAATTTCAGTGGCTAGTTACCTACTAGTCCTGAGTTTATAACAGTACAATAGTATCATCATTTCTTCCTTCAACACCAAGTTTTCAAAAAAGGTTTCTTATCCACATATTTTAAAAGGCCCTCAAACATTCACTTCGGAGCTCTGATAAATCGTAGCCTGAGGTGGTCTGGTTGGAAAATGAGCAGCCACTGAATAAGGAAAATGCTGAAATTTCACTCTCCATAGGGATTACCAGTTTCATTAGCCTCTGTGAAAACCACATTTCACTAAATTTAGAGCTGCAGCAGAGCTCAATACAGATAATGCATTTAATGTATGCTCTGGGCAGTGAAGTTGAAACTATTTTCAAGTAATTTTCTTCAGTGTTGGACGCAGCCATCCTGTAAGTTTCCTGATAACTTAGATTTTTTCTTTCTCAAAACAGCAAGTGATACTGTTCCAAAGTAGCCAACATTCTCTGTGACAAAGGTGTATCATCATTTCACATAGAGTCCTGTTTTATCACCACCTGGTAATATAATGCAGCAGTATGAGAGCACATGCACTTTAAAGATATGTTTTTTTTCTCAGTTCTGTAGTCATGTCAAACACTGTGTGGAGGCTTTTCTTTTTTTCTTGTTTTTATTCACACATGCATCTTAACTCTACCAAGCTAAAGACAGTTCAGATCTGATGGGAAGGCAAAAAACCCCAGATGTATTCTCCTTAGGAAAATGAAGATGCAGAGATGGTGTATTTATACAAGGCAACAGAAATGTGCAAAGAAGACAGGAAAGTGATGACATGGGAGACAAAGCATAATTCTTTGAGATATATGGTTTCTTCATAGTATTGTTAACTGCAGAAGTATGGCAGTGAATTATACTGTATTATGGGCAGACACCAGATATTTATCTCATTTTTGGTGGCATCAGATGTTCAGTTTTCTTCCTTGAAACCTTTAATAATTACCTCTGACAATGTCCAAGTAAGCTCAATTATATAGTAAATACTAATTATCCAATAGTTAAGGTGGTGTGACTTCATGGCCTGTGACTGTGACAACAGTGATTAAATAGTGCTAAAATCAGACAGAAATTTACTTGAATCTTTATATCTGTTCTGGAAAGATTATTTTTAGCAGTGAGCTTTGTGCTTCTTCCAGATTAAATCTGCAATTTGCTAGGACAAAAGTGTTTGTCTCTAAGTAGGTTTTTGGCTATACATTTTAATAAATTTGCCTTTGTGGTATTTACCATAATTTAAGAATTTGGAGATGTTAAATAATTCTTTAATGCAGAGGACTTTGTGCTATTACAAAGAAGATACTATATGTCCCATCAGCATTGGATGGCCACCTTATGTGCTCTGTTTCAAATTAGAACAAGTGCAGATACTTGTTCAGGGAAAAGACATAAGGGAGCCTGGCCAGATAGAGTTAAATATGTGGTGATAGGATTAATATGAGGTGATAGGATTAATGTCTTGTGAAAAGATGACTCTTTCAAAGTTATGTGCTATGTTCTACATGGCTAAGTAGTAACTAAACCCTTCAAGCCTCTTGCACACCATTTCTCTAAAGGTCGTATTTGTTACAGGGATTTTTACCAGAGACTTGTATTTCTTAGCAGGGACTTGTGTTCTGTGAGATTGAAACAACAGGAAATTGCAGTCCTTCCCACATTACTAAACACGCAGAAACATTGCATAGAATAGAGATTACTACAGAAAATATGAACTGATTTACTTTATTTTGCATTCTTTCAAGTGTGCAATTTATTTTGAAAGGTTTAAGAGTGGCTAGAATTAAAGGTCTTAGAAATAAATGTTTCTGTCATTATTCATTTAAACTGTGGGATTTTCTGAAAATTGCACTGCTAAGGGCCATGCAATTTTTTTCAGCTTCTTTTTTTTTTTCTTTCTTTTTTTCTTGTAGTGAAAGAAGTAGCCAAGAAATTAAATTATATTAGAAGGGTTCCCATGAAACATATCATAGCAGCACTATGGAAGTCTGTGGTCAGACTGTGGTCAGGTGATACAGGTAAGCATTCATGAACAGTTCTGTCTCAAACCTGGTAATTTATGGTTCACAGGAATTCTGGCCCAAATAAGCAACAACTGGGTCACTGTTCCATATTTAAAATCCTGTCTAAATTCAGAGGGATGAATTTTAAGTGTGAAATCTGACTCTAGGGATGGTGAAGAGCTGTCTAAGAGTGAGTACAATTTTTGGGGGTGACAGATGCAATTGCTGTTTCCATGAGGCCTAAACACTGAGGAGTGCAGTAGCTGAGAAGTATTTGGTTAAGTTGATTTAGTGTTGAAAATGTGTTTTTTCGGGTAATTGCTTGAATTGAGCCAATGCAGTGTCTACTGTGAGCTCCATATGGTAGATGGTAGATTCTACTAGCAATGGATACAAAGCAGAGGTGTCACTTAAAGGATTTTTGGAAGAGCGACTGTATTCTGCTCTTGAATGCTCTTGAAGTGAATTGCATAGCAAAGAGTTTTTCTTGCATTCCTTGACCTCTGTAGAAGAATAATGACATAAGGCAAAGAAATACACTTCTGTATATAAACAGGTGGACCACAACTGTCCTCCACTAACTGGGAGCCTCATAGAGCCTTTTCTCATTTAGCAGTTGTGGGAAAAGCAAGCCCTACTCTGTAGTGTTGCCTGAAATACCTAGGAAGAAAACTTCCACGACAGGGCAAGGCAGAGAAAAGATCTTTTACTATGAGTTTAGCTATAGCAATCCATGATGCGCACGCCCGGATCACAGGGGAATTATCTGTTGTCTACTGAATTTTCTACTAGCTTCAATGAGATGCTTTTGTTCCCTAGGCTGTGGTGAAATGTTGCTCATTGTGCAACATTGTGCAACATTGTGCCATGTTGCCCACTAGAACTTTGTAGGGCAGTACAGGGTTGTCCTATCTGTGGTCTTCTCAACGTGGCTGACAGGCAATGTAAATGTTAATGAACTGTCTTTACCTCAGGGTCTAGGCCCTCCCAACTTCAAGCTTTCCACATGCTGTTCTATCAAACTGTACTTCCTTCAAGATTTTCCAGACCCTTCTTTTCTCCTCACTGCTTCCTTCCAGTCAGCCTTCTCTCTGTAAGTCTGGTATGCAACCTACTTCAGATGTGGACTTACAAGGAGGAGGACAAGAGATGAACGATCTTGGCAGCAAGAGAAACACGTTGGGCATGCTTTTTCCTCCTCTGTTGGTTCTTCAGGGGCATCCCCATTTTGACAAAAGCTTAGATTTTGAATGCCCTTGCTGAAAGAGACTCTAAAATGCAACTTTCACAAACTTCTGTGAGATGCAGGTGAGATGAAGCCAAATGGTATTAGTATTAGGAGAAATAGTTAACTACCCTTTCCCAAAACCAGCATTCATCGTTCTTCTGTGTGACTTATTTGTGTCTCTTGAGAAAGAGGCAGTAAACTAATAACATACTATCTTTCCTAGGAAGCCAGTTTAAGGAGTTGTTTTCAGTATCTCTCCACCGAGTGGAGTTGACTACAAATTAGTGTATTTCTTCTGTGAAATGGATGTATTTTCTATTATTATTCTGTCACCCCAGAGCCTGTCTGTTACTTGCTGTGATACTGCTGATATTGTGGCACCTTCATTCCACTGCCCTTTGGAAGCAGTTACTCTTGCCTACAGTGAAGATGAATATAGGAGAGAAAGCCTTTAGTATGGTGTCTTAGGATAACAATGACCAAAATACTTTTACTTTGAAAGCTTTTTCTTTTTGTTTCTTTGCTAGCTTTGCTAGCATTTTTTATTCATTCCCACTTTTATTTATGATCGAAAAGCATTAGTTTACCAAAAAAAGACACCTGAGGGTGGTAATTGTTGCGAGCATATAGTGGAAACATAAAAGCATTTTTTTTTTCTAGAAAAATAATGAAACAGAAATGAGATTGATGAGGGTTTGCAGGTAAGATTGCTTGCTCTTGAAATGTTATATTCTTTTCTTTGCCAATAGTGCTGACTCTGTTGGTTGATTCTGAAGTGAAGCTGTGATTAAAGTGGGTAAGAACTTATTTCTGAGCACTTTCCCCACTCCAAAGAACACAGAATAAAGGAAAAAAATAGGGGCCAGAGCTGCAGACCAGCTAATTCCAAGTAATCTCACTAGTTTAATATGTGGAAGTAATCTTTTGTAGTGTCTCAGTTTAAAAGAAAACCAAGATGTCTATCAAGGAAAGTGAGGAACCCTTCTGGACTAGGAAGGGAGGACCTCTGCCCAAAAACCACCACAACCTTTGAAATTAAGAGACTTTAATCAGAAAATGTAGAGAAACACCATCACATCGTGGCATCCAAGTGCCAAACCACGGTGTTGGAAAAGGACAGAAAAGAAGTCCAATGAAAGATTATGAAACTACAACAGGTGTTTAGGTCACTTGATTTATTCCCAAGAGATATGGAGCTAACCTCCTTCAAGGTTTCTTTACTTTTCTACTGTCTGTGCTGGTTTAAAGGTAAGCCAGTGGGAGAAATTAATCACTTACTAAGTCACTAAGAACACTCCCTTCTCTGAAGATTGTGTTTCCTTTTAGTGTTCCTAAAGGTGTGCAATTAAACTCTCATCATGAACCCAATTAGATAAAGATAAACTATTCAAGATAAATTCTCAATGGAGACACGGCATTTTCATTTTACCACAAAGTAACATTACTCCGATGATAATTCACCTGGCATTGTAACCTCAAACCAGGTCAAACATAATTAAGTGTGGCTCTGTTTCATAATAGACCCTTCTTAACAGTGGAGGCTCCTAGTATTTTTTTTTTCTTTTTGTCATTTAAAATGTTACTATTCTAATCGGTTTTTGTTACCCTCTTTTGTAGATTACTATTCCAATAGCAGAAACAGCAAAACAGCAACTGTATCCATCCACACCTCAGCTGCTCTGGTTTCCTCTTTGGAAATCAGCAAAATCAAAGTGCTTTCATCTCCTCAGCTTCAGGGTGAACAGAAGTGACCAGAAAAGGGAAGGAAAGAGAACAACCCTTCTTTTTGTTCCTGCTTTTTCTGCCTGTTCTAACTTTTGGTGACTGGAGGCTGGGAAGGGGGTAACTGAGCAGAATGAGTAGGGCAGGATGCTCTATAGACAATCCCTTGTTTTTGTAAGCAAGTGTTTATAATTTGCTTTAGCTGGCCTGAAGCTGAGTATTGTATCCTTTAGCAGCACAGACAAATCAGAACTACCCCCAAATATTTAGAGT
>VXBX01003761.1:1309936-1388821 GCA_013400415.1 Scytalopus superciliaris | reverse complement strand
TGTCCATAAGAACCCATCCTCCTCCGATGATATGCTATTTGTCAGAATTTCTAGTAGTCAAATATGGGTGTACCTCCCACTGTTGAACAGCAAGGAAGTCCTTGATGGAAAAGAGAAACGAAAATTTTCTAGCAGCTTGCAAATAATAACATATTTCAAGGAAAATGACACCTACAGTGCAGGATTGTTTTAGAAGTATATTCCCGTGCTTGCTATATGAGACAATGAAATGTTTTTGAACTCCCCATAGAAAGGAATTGGCAAATCTGCCAACTACCACGCCGTGTACAGTAATTACTTCCAGCAGACTACAGAGGTAATCTAGCTCCACAAGAAATGAGGGACTCTGCAGCTAATGTCAGAACCTATACTGAAGTCACACTGAAAATCAGTCAGTAGCCTTATCCAGAGACTGAGGGAGTAAGATCTGTTTTAGAATAAAATTACCATTTTAGGTGAAGTCCATGTTTTGGTATAACAAGGCATGGCAACTACCTTTACTGTTACCATTGGGATTGCATTGCTGGCCACAGGTAGCTTTAAGTCCATCTTCAAAGGAATTCTAATGTCAACTGAAACATGCACTAGAAAAAGCCCTAAGAGCTGTATTGATGACATTTTTGAAGGTAAATGAGGCATCAGGGAACAAGCAACGTGGGTCTGTCATATAAAGGTGCAACAATTTATGAGCAAGTACTCTGAAAAATGTATTAGTGTAAACATCAAGGAAAAGTGTATTAGTAAAAACATCAAGGAGAAAGCGAGTTGAACTGGATGCTACAGACTTCTAGGATATAATTGTCAGGCCTTGAGATGCAGTTTAGATATGGAAGATTGATGTATATAAAGGGAGTCAATGAGGATGAATAACTGTCTTTCCAGATACTGCATGCTCTTACAAATAGTGTTACAGACAGGTTTTAACACGTAGTAGTCCAGCATAAGAGGAATCATGGGTCCAGGAATAATCCATGAATAATCAAATAATATTTGAAGAATAAAAATACTGTAGCTGAAGTATTTGCCTGAAGTGCTTGTCCTGCTGGCAGGCAAGGTTGCTCTGCCTGCTAAAGGCATCAGCTTGAAGAAGTTGTCAGGAAGCATTAAGAGACACAAAATATAGCTTTGAGAAAGAGTCATGGACCAAGCTTTTTGCAAACAAATATTTCCACCAGCTCGCCTCTATGTACCAGCATTGTGAGCAGTCTCATCACGAAAGCTGAACTTCAGGTGCACTCTGTCTGAGTGTTGTGAAGACTCCAGAACTACAGCACAGAGCAAGAGTCACTACTAGTAGCAGACACTGAACTGGCTTTCCTGAACACAGTGCACACATCTCTGTGAATTAGATTCCAGCGGTGGACTATATTATTATATTTGCTTCTTTTCTTTAGTTGCCTATGTGCTGTCTCTCTCAACACAACACTGTACTGAAAGTGCTGGTTAATGAGTTTATACTCTGGCATTGACCAGATTGTGAGGACTAAGTACCACATGAAACTATCTCTTACATGAGAAGATGGATGAGCTATGTGGTTGAGGCATTTGGTTTATAGAAAATTGAGTCATAATGTTGGGAGTTGGTATGAAATGGACACCACCTCGAATGTGAAATGACAGACATCACTAAGTCTGGTCAGCGAGCCTCCCTGCTTGGCAAATATAAATATCTAATTGAGAGCATGTATGTGACTGGATGATGAATGCCAAGATAGTATGCAATACAGTCTTTACATGTCTGGATGCTGGCAGAATAGATTTTACTTCTGGTAGCAGTCACCCATAAGACATGACACACATTTCTGGAAGGTACCTTTCTGAAGGAAATGCAGGCAAGAGCTCTGACTAGGGAGCCCCAGGTGTGTTTTGCAAAGTATGTGTTTGGCCCTAGATTGCTCCACTCAGACAATAGTCTGCACTGCGCTGCAGCTGGGTTTACCTAAAATGGCATCAACAGGACTTTGAGCACAAAGGGCATCTCATGGGTAACACAAAATGATGGTATAGCACAGTTGGTGTGCTGTACAGATGGTCAAGAGACTGTTGATTTAAAGCAAAAGAGAAAGGCAGACAGACAGAAAAAGATCCCAACAGATATGCAAGAGAGTTCACAGAAGCAGATAGGGGAATGCAAAGCTAAACAGACAGACCAGTGAAATATGAGTGAAGGTCTTCACATTGTGCCCAGATGATCAGTGGCATAAGGCACAAGATACAGTGAGATACTGATTGTTTGAGTAACAAATAGAAGAAAAAACAAGATTTTTTAGTAAAGCTCAGGAAAAAGCTGTGCCGACCCAGGAGAGACAGAAGAAATTAATTAAGAGCAAACTGGAGAGAACACTAGGGTGCAGAATGCAGGGAGCTACAGTTTGAAAGCCTGTACTCCAACAGCAGCTGATAAAGTAAAAGATTAGTGGACATTGGAAGAAAATCATTAGACTTGCTTACATATCGAAGAAGTCCTAAATGATCAGCAGCTATATTCAGAAAAAAAGACTATGCAGCTACTGTGGACTTCCTATTGAAAGCATGTACATGCACAAGGGGAAAAAAGAGTATCCTGAAATAAACCAAATGTGTTATACACTTCTTACATAAAGCAATAGTAACCTTCCATTTGGACTATTCATTCAGTTTGGTCACTTTATTTCACTTAGGCCATAAAGGAAATAGAGAACAGTAATAGGAAGGATCAGAGGCATGGATAGAGTTCCATACATGCAGAGATTAAAAAGATTAGGGTATTTACGTAACAACAGAGATGAATAAGAGGTGACATGAAAGAGGTGTATAAATTATTAATGGTTTAGACAAGGTCAAAGAGGTACACCAATTTAGCTGTCTCAGAACACAAGAACAAAGGGTTCACAATGAAATCACAGCCTTTCAGTTTTAAAGTGATGGCAGGAAATTCTTTTTACACAAATGTGGCATCGCTGCCTCAAGATCTGAGGTGATGAACTTCATGGGATTAATAGAAGCGTCTGACATTTCTTGCTACCTTGGTTAATCATTCAATAACATATGATCTGAATGTTTAAGAATCCTTAATGTAGTGATCCTTACAAAAGGCTTCTAAGGCAGGAAAGTATTATCATGCCACTAATCTAGTGAACAGAATTGTCACTGAGGCCACACTGGATGATTTGCCCTGGAGCACGGACAGAATCACATGTAAAGTAAAACTGAATTGTAGTAACCTGAATGCTATATTCATACTTTAATATGGGGACTATCTTTTTTTTTTTTGCCATGATTTATTTATGCTGGTGATGCTCACTCTTTCTGATGCATCTGGCTGCCCAGCTTCTTCTAAAAGCACTTGGGTTGTGTCTTGTGGTGCTTCCAGGGTGATGTGCTGGCCACGTAATGGACTGACCAGAGGATTTGCACTCAAATTTGATTAATTCTTATGGAACAGGACTTACTGAATGTGCCCAAATCAATGAGATTGGGCATACTTGAAAGAATTGATGCTTCCCTGAAGTAATGGAAATACTGTTGATGTGTGATACAGTGTATGTTTGTCCATTTCTGTCAAGGAAAGCTTTGTCTATTTTTCACTGCCACCTCCAGAGTCATTGATCTTTCCCAGTTCCTGCTGCTTGCTTTCACAGGAGCTCTTCACTGACATTTTCCTGTTTTTCTGTGACTGCCACATGCCGCCCCGATGGAAAAGAAGACTGGGCACTGAGTTCTTCAGGTGGCTGGCAGCTCCCTCCTCACTTGTGCCTCAGCAATAATAAGGGAAGAAAGTAGACAGACTCAATCATTCTGACAAGTCATATATATCCCATGTTTCCAGATGGGTATTCCCACTTAACAGTGGTGTTTAGTACACAACAACAGTAATTCTAGCTTGTATTAGAAATATTCAAAAGAATGGATATTATCTGGGATCTAAGGTTTCGGATTGTAATCTAAGTTCTACATACCAGAGGTGAGGGAGGAACCTTATGCATCTGTATGATATCAAACAATTCCTTATCAAGGAACAAAGCTGAAGCTGTTGCATGAATTATTTGTCTGTGACTACGATGGAGGACAGGATGACAGATTCAAAAGATTGTTATGTTGATTGAATGCAAAAATTCTCAAGTATAAAGCAGTAAAAATGCAACAGTGAGCTATTTGGAAGTTACTGATCCTTTCTTCGAGTATACAGCAGTACAATGCACTCTTCTACAATGGCATGGAAGATAGACCATGCAAACAGAGTTGTTATTTTTTTAATATCTCTTTTATGTCTGTAACCTTCATTCTGCATAAAGCTGTAAGTACAAATGTAAAGCTTTGCTGAAAAAGTCTATTAAGATACCTGTGCCATTTTAAGACAAAAAAAAAAAAAAAAAAAAAAAAAAAAAAAAAAGGAAAAAAACAAAAAAAAAAAAAAANAAAAAAAAAAAAAAAAAAAAAAAAAAAAGAAATACCACCCTGCAATATTTTGCTTCTGGTTCAGGACTGTCACTTTGCTTCCAACAGAGACAGGGTAACAAAGACTGCCAATTTCAACCCAAGGAAAAAGGATTGGCCAAGAACTTCTGCAACTTCAGCCTCAGAGCTCTGCTATTATATCAGCCATAACTCTTGCACTTTTTCTAGTAGCCTCTCTCCAACTGGTCTTCCTTTTATTTAATGGCTATCTGCAATGTCCACTGGTTACCAGTGCCTTCTGTAATGGCACATATGGTTCTCTGTGTCCACAGAAAATGCCTCAAAAATACATGCTGATTTTGTGTTCATTCTTGTCACAGACTGGGAGTCTAGGCAGCTGAACATCTGAAATTGCATCACAAGCAGTGGGAGTATGTGTGTTCTACTTGTACATTTATCCTCAGATAAATGCTGGTGCAAGAGAGGAAGAATATTCTAGTTTCCCAGTAAATTGGTGCCTCATAACCAAGATAGCTCCTTTTCTTCTGTTATATTTTGGTAGTAATTTCCTAAATTTACTGCAGAAAGACTTGGGTTTAGGTCCTCAAGTAAATACTGTTGCTGTTCAAATTCTTCTTTCCATTATTCCTGTCCTCAGATCATTCCAATTTTTCTCTGCGGTGATTTTGTTTTGTATTGACAATCCCTCTTTGCTTTGAGTCATCATAGCACTCATTTTTATGCCATGATCACGAAAGAAAATTTAAAAAGAACTGGCCCCAGAACTGATCCTCAAGTAAGTACCATTAAGCTCCCTCCACTGTCAAATTGCCCCTTTCAAACTGTCAGCTATACACCACTCTATTTTTCATTTCTCCTTTCCATCTAACAGTTCCTCTTTTACCTCTTTCTTCTCTAGCATTATTTATTAATTTCCCACATAGCCCTGTATCAGCAGTTTTACTGAAGTCTGGACAGAAGACATCTAAGGATTATCTTTAAAGTCAGCTCTCTTTAAAAAAGAGTGCTGTCAAATTTAGTCTGGACTTATCTGCCTTTGAATTAATTTTGTATTTATTTCTGTCTATCAGTATTATCAGTTTGAAAGCACTGTGTTCCACTGAGGTCCAAATAGTGCAGTAACTGTCTGGAACGCTTCTTTTTTCTCACTGCTTCATAAACACAAGCTCAATAATTGCTGCTACCTGTTCATATGACAATTTAAGACATTTATTAGAAGTATTTTCATGTGAATGCATGTGCTAAGTCTTTCAGAATACCAGCGTGAAAATTGATAGACACCTTAGAAAGCCCCCGGAGTTTTATTTCTACTCCTCTGTGGTCAGTACCATCCCACACTTGCATTCCCAATATCCATCTTTGCTTTGCTCCCAGGTTAAAATCGTTGCCCTTTCTGTAGCCTGAGGAAGCATTAATTTAGTTTTGGACCTGTTCACCTTGTTTTTCACCCTATGTCACAAATGAGGGAAGCTTTCAAGGCTATTCCAAAAGATCACCCCACTGATGCATTGTCTCATCATATGGTAGCTCTGAGAGCCTTTCAGCCAGTTCCTTTGTAATTGAAAATTTGAAAAAAAGTCTTTGCACCAGGAATAATTTCCAATTATTCTAGCAAACACACTTCAGCTTTTTGTCAAGGCCTCTTAGGTGCTCAGTGCATATATATGTATATACATATATAAATAAAATTAATTCCTCAATTCCCATGAGTCTCAGCCAGAGGCCTCCTGATTATTATTTTTTTTAATTACCTGTTGGAATTTAAATGGTGGATAAGCTCTTCAAAGGCATGCCTAACCTAGTTTGGGGTTTGTTTGTTTGGTTGGTTTTGGTTTTTGTTTGTTTGGTTTTGTTTTTGTTTTTATCAGTATCTGCTGTCTTTAGCAAGGCTTTAGCTGCTATCACACCGAAGAGCTCCTTCTGCTCTTGGCCTGTTCCACTGAGCTGTGAGTCAAACTTTCCTTCATGTTTTTTTCTGTTGTATTTCTACTATGGAGGTGTTATCTGTGGTTTCTTGTGCTTTAAATGTTTAACTTCTGTCTTGAAAGTTCTTTGTGGTCTGAAATTGATATGTGGGTAAGAGCAGCTTCCTGCATTGCTAAAAGGTCTGAGCTGGGGGACTGGTTATCACGGCAGCATTTTAGCTCACAAGGTTCAAACTTGGCCTGTTTCAGTTTTAGGAGTTGAAATAAGCAGTGCAAAGAAAGATAAATCATCAGAATCCTCATTGGCTTGGCTGCCTTTGCATTCACCTATAGCACTGTTAGTACCTTGGGTGTTGCACTCTTCTGTCACCAGTTTTGATGCATAAATTTTTCCTAATTTTTTTTCTGTGATATATGTTCATGTCCCTTGTTCTTCTTAGCAGAAGAAACTGGATTGTTTTATTTGCCTTGGTAGCCTGGAGTTCACATCCTTCAAAGAAACATCATTCTTCACTGTGATTTAGCACGTTTGTGTGTTGGTATCCTATGTGATACAGGACCTCTGTTGATGCACCAGCACATCATCTGACCTAGTGCCTAAAATAATAATGTTGGGGGAAAAAAATGCACTATTACAGAATGTGAGCTGTTCAGTGCAAGGGGTAACTTGTGGATCTGGGAAATCCCACAGCAGAGGCACTGCATAAAAATGCAGGTAAGATCTCCACCAAAATGACTGAATTTCTTCTGTGCTGAGATGAACTGATAGTTGTGAAAAAGACCAGGTCTTAGATGGCCAAATAGGCATTCACAACATGTGTAAAAGCCTTGTATTGCCAACAAGAATCATCATATGTAGGCATTATCCAGGAACAAACATTTCATTTAGATCTGATGATCCCTACTGGATTTGAAGTTAGTGTGGGCTTGTATTGTCTGTGAATTGAGTATAAACTCAGCATCTTGTAAGATTAGCTGTAAGAGCCTTTGGATTTTGCCTTAGAAGTGCACTGACTGCTGATTGTGAGCAAAGACAAATACCTAAACTGCACTTCAGAGAGGTTTTTTTTATTTAAAAAAAAGAAAATCATAACCCTGTAATGACTATTCATTGGACAAATTTTCTGTTTCATTCTGAAAACAGATCCAGGGTTAACTGTTTTCATTTTGGTTCAGATGATGCTGTTCTTTTTTGTTTACAGGTAGAGGGGGGAAAAGAAAGAAATGTAGCTTTCAACTAAAGCTTACACTGTAAAAGTTATTCTCATTTTGGGACGAATTCTGCATCTTTATTGATGTGACTCATTAATGGGGCTCCTTTCACAAGTCAGGATTACTCACTCAAGTAAACGAAGTAAGATGATGCCATTATCTTTTAAGGCTAAATGATAAAATCTATGAATTAGACACTTACAATAGAACTATTAACCATTTTTAATTACAGTACAGCTACCAACCATGGCAGTAGTATATGGTAATACATGCTCATTTTTTTGTCTGCTGTTGTAGTGTGACATATCATTATGGAAGGAATATTTAAGTCCTATTTTTAGATTTAAAATTATGCAGACAGAGAACAACCAAAACTGGAGGTGCTGTATTAACAGCTCACACGTTATTTCAGGTGATCTGAGCTGAAAAGAAAACACAGTAAAAAATAATTATGTCTTGTGGTCAGAGGGACAATTCGTGGGGCCCGGAGGGACTCAGGGTTAAATGCTATGTGGTGTGCAGCCAGGGAACAGTCTCTGGACTATTTTATTAACATTAGACTCAACCATTCTGATTAAGTGCCAAAGGAAAGGATTTGGAGGCATATGGTGGACCTTTAACAATGAGAAAGTTATGACAGATTCAGTGTATACTGTTCAAGACTGCCAGACTTGTTTTTCTGTTCAGCCTACTCAAAAAACTGAGAGCTCTGGTTTGGGACCAGAGATGGCAAAAATCAAGTACTGCTCCTAACTCTCCATCTGCACACTGTGGACAGTACATACTGGGGGTAATTGATTGCTCCTCTCTAAAGATTCCTTGGGAGGCTCTTAAGTCCTCTTTGTCCACTGTTTCTGTATTCCTCAAAGTCTCTGTCTTTCTGACTTTCTTGGATAACTGTTTTATTAAGAATATATTACAATCTTTCTGTGGAGGGAAACTAATGAAAAATGGTATCAGAAAAAATACATTCATCTCCAAGAGGATGCTCAAGAATTCAGATAATGAATTTTTCTGATGAAACATTCTTTAGCAAAAAAAAAAAGGTCACTTAGTAAAGCTAAAACTTTCTGAAGAAATACACTCATTTTCATGAATTGTCTGCTGGGTGAAAGCTTTCCAGGTGCAGAGACAAAGAGTCAGCTCTTCTATCATGATGCAGTTGATGGCACTTATCTGAGATATGAAAGACTAACAGTTCAGGCACATACATTGGTTTAATTATCAGCTCTATAGAGCTGTAGTAAAAGCTGTATTACCTTCATTGGCAGGATGTTGTTTGGGAAGTGTTTGTTCTTTCATGCTTCTCTTTCAGTGTTCTGGCTTCTGAATATTGTGTATATTAATGATGTTGTAACTTGTGCAGAAAATAAAACCACTTCCATGAAATCTGATTTGTTCATATTGCTGAAGATCACCCATTTTAGCTCTGATGCAGAAGTTGTTTCCAATTTTCCGTTTTCTCATATGATTTTTCTCTAGTAGACTGTGTGGGTTTTGAGTCCCAGATGATCCAAATTATTTTTCAGTTGTAATGAAATGAGAATATTCTTTCTTAACTATTATGGACTGGTTATAAAAAGGAATACATAGAGGTATCTTTTTAAGACTTTACTCAAAAGATGAGAAAGGCTTTGCCATCGTAAGATGGGAAGCAGTTGGATTTTTTAAAATAAACTGCAATTTCTTGTGCAAAATGCAAAAAACCTCTGCCACTGCCTTGTATAAATCAAGGTTGTGAAATTTACTAATATCTTCTGAATATACTTAGTAATTTTTTTCTCTCCAGGCACCTTAATATAATTTGCCTGGACACTGTTCTGCTGAGGAATAAAGAGAGCTGAGAAAACACAGGACAGTGGAGAATCTGTACAGCATTTAGAAGACACTAAAGAAAACATTTAGTCTATTGAGCATTTGAAAATGCACTTTGAATTGGGGCTTATTTTTTAAGACACAAATTCACCTCTTGTAAGGCAAATTGAAAAAAAAAAAAATAAAAATCACATAGTTCCAGATAAAGCCTTAACAAAACCTTTCCTTTTGAAAATTTCTACATAGATAGCCTTTGTAGTTCTATTTCCTAATTCCTTATTGCCTTATTCCCATTATTTGGCCATCAAAGCATGCTCCTAAATCTGTTCAGGTCCATAGAATTCCAACTATAATGCACTTCAGGATCTGTCCTTTTGGTTAGGTGAATGCCTATAAATTATGGGAGAGGAATGTATGTGGGTGTGTTAGTCTTCTACAGGTGTTGCAGAAATGAAGAATAATATAAAGATTGCCAGACTGACATTAGTACAAATAAAAATTCTGTAAACCTTATTAAAATACAGACCTTTTTGGCTTTGGTGTATGAGTTCTGTCAAAACTTTACATTACCATTAAAACAAACATTTTCCATTGACTCATTCTGATATGATCTAGCCCTTTTGCAATACAAAACAGCAACCAGGACTCTTGATATACAAGGCTAGAAAGAACTGTGTTGGTTGATAGTAGGTAAAACTATTTGAGCATTAGGATCTGAATTGTCCTGGGATATTCAATATTTAAGTTGTCCCAAACATCTCTTGTCTTTTCCACTGTGTTTTGGTCTGTTAATTGGGCAAAGTTGTACAATCACACGGAGCTGGTATTCTTCATGTTGCTTAGAAATACATGACATTTTGGAGATAACAGAATTGTAAATTTAAAGCTGCTTCCACTCAAATGTCACCTGAACCAGCAGTGCTTTTTCAGCAACAGATTGGATTCCTACAAGTGCCATGTTAGGTTTAGGAGACACAGTCAAATGAAATTGAAATTACTTGATCGTGAAATAGATGGCTAAATTCAGTGTAAAGGTAAAAACCAGGTTATTAATCAAAATTAAGTATGTCTGAACCCTTATTGCCTATTTTAAAGATTAAAACATTAGCTAATATCATATCAAGCAAGATTTTCACCTTTCATTTTGTATTTGATTTCTCTTGTGAAATTCTACTGAAATATCTTGGTATATTGCCAGTGAATTACACTCTTTATGGTTCCTATTTAGAGAAACCAGTCTAGGATGTTGCTGCCTGTGTTGCAGTATTGCCCTGTGTGTACATTACCACATTATTAGAGATGTGGGATAGAATCTGATTATTTCTCACCTTGGGATGTAATGCTGTAGATTAGATTCAGTGCTGTACTGACAAAATATGAGCATATATAAGCACATACCTTCTTCCTCCCACCTCATTATCAGTCACGCTGTTATACTAGAATGTAAGACTGTCCAGATGATTCTGTTTTGTGTTTCTTCAAATCAGTTAGGCTTTCTATACCTGTTCATACTTGCCTCCAGTAATAAAAGCAGGTAAGAAAATTAAAAAAAGCAAACAAACAGGCAAACAAAAAAACCCCAAACAAACCCTCCCCCACCAAAAAAACCCCAAAACACCAAAACACCAAAACCAGCCAACCAACCAACCAAAAAACCCAAACAAACAAACAAAAAAAACCCAAACAAAACCAAACAAACAAAAAAAACCAAACAAAAAAACCCCAACACACCCCAAACCCCCAGTTCTCAGAACTTTGCCTTTTCATTTGTTCTGCACTGTATGGTACATGTGTTCCATTACTGAGGTATTGTATTGGCAGATCTGTAACTTCTTTTGTTTGCCAATGTAAGGCACAAGGTGATCTATTTGCTGGATAGACAGTACTCCTGAATGGAATGGAATTTAACAAGCAGGCATGTGACCTTGGAGCAGTTTTCAGCTGTATTTTAAAACCAGTGGCCATGCACAGTGGCCCTGAGCGAAATAGTTAAACTTTGTGTGCCTTTTTTATCTCTGAAATGAAATGGAAACTCTTTCCTAATTTCCAGATAAATTATAATGCTTACATCTACATCAATATTTGTACAGCTTTCTGAGATCTTTAGAAAGAAGTTGCCAGTGTTATTATTATTTTATTACTCTACCTTTTGAATTATGTAACTGTACTACTTTCTACCCTTTGAAAAATGGATTTTACTTTGAGATTTCATAATTGTCTCCTATGACACCTCTGCTCTGAGAACTAACATCTGAAAAAAGAAGGGAGATTATTTAAAAGGTTTTGGATGTTGCATGTAAAGAGGTGAATCGTGGAAACACATCTAAATTTGAATATCAAGTTTGTCCGAAGGAAAGAAACAGCCCTGGGGTAAAATGTATAAAGAATGTGTAGTTTTAAGTTGTTCTCAGTGACTTCTCATTTGCTGTATGATTTCCATTAGTTTTTATTTAGTTCTGAGTTGCAAAGGCTTTCCCATTTTTTCCCAAAGGACCCCTTGGTTCATTTGGTACAGAAGATGGGCCTGCTCGAGTTTAATCAAAGCTGAGGAGGAATGGAGTCTGTTGTCTCTGAATAGTCTTCTATTGTATCAACACTCCTTTTGTTCTATGACTGATTTTAGCTTTTCATGTCCTGTTATTCTGTTTCTTTTTTTCAAGGACTATGGGTACAGAACATTATTCCATTCCAATTACCAGCCCATAATTCTCTATTTCAGACATATCATAGACACCTCCTCAGTGCTACCTCAAAGAAATAGCAGGCCAGTAACAAGCAATGTACCCCAGTAACTAATACTGGACCCAACACCCTCTCTTCTAGTGTTTGTCTCTTGACCTTCTGGCAACACTCTAATTCGGTACAAGATACTGTAACTCCTTTTTTATGCTGCAAAGGCACATTGCTGGCTGATTTTGAACACGGGAATGAACGACCCTGTGGAAGAAAAAGTCCTGGGAACGCTGCTGGGATCCAAATTGAACACGAGCCAGCTACGTGCCCTTGCAACAAAGAAAGGCCAGTGTGTTGTTGGGATGCTCTTGGCAGGTCAAGGGAGGGGATGTTTCCTCTCTACTTGGCACTGGTGAGGCCATGCCAGGAGCACTGCAGCCAGTCCCGGGCTCCCCAGTATGAGAAAGACATGGATATACTGGAGAGAGTCAGAGAATCATAGAATCAGCTGGGCTGGAAGGGACCTCCGAGATCATCATGAACACTGTCAAGGAGATGGAGCCTCTCTCCTATGAGTAAGGGCTGAGAGTGCTGAGACTGTGCAGCTCAGACAAGAGAAGGCTCGGGGGGGGGGTCTCCTAATGTATACAAATAATTGAAAGGAGGGTGCAAAGAGGACAGACCCAGGCCCCTTCCAGTGGTGCCCAGCAGCAGGACCAGGGCTGATGGGCACAAACAGAAATACAGGAGTTGCCCTCTGAACATCAGCAAACACTTTTTCATGGTGAGGCTGACTGAGCACTGGCACAGCTTGCCCAGGGGAGTTATGGAGTCTCCCACTTTGGAGATATCCAAAAGCCATCTGGATGTGGTCCTCAGCAACAAACCTGAGATGTCCCTGCTTGTGCTAAGGGCTTGGACAAGATGACCTCCAGAGTTCCCTTCCAACCTCAACTCTGATCAACTTTGATTAAGTGTTTTAAATTAAAATTAACATGAATATTGAAAATGCCTTGAAAAACATTGTATCTATGATTTAGGGCAAATTTTCAATGTAGTATAGGAGACTTTTAGGATTTTCATTAGCGTGTATGAGAAAATGCTATTATATCTTGAAATGTCACAGAGTGAGGTTACCTCTAAATATGCTGTGACAAATATAATAAAAAAGATTTCCAGACAGATGGATGTCAGAATTAGATATATTATTGTGTGAAAAATGAGACTGCCCCCATATAAACATAATTTTTGTGCAGAAAATGATAATAAAAGCATGAAAATAATTGAAAACTGAAATACAAATGCAATATACATTACTGGTATTACTGGAGCTTCATGCCCTTTAACTCAAAAAGAAGCTTTATAAAATATTATGCTGAATTGTGACAAGACTGATGTTATTAAAAAGAACCACAGTAGAAGTACTTCTGCATTAGGAATTGAATAATTTTTTTCTGTGGGAAATATGAAATGAGAAACTCTAATGATAATAATAGAGTGGACATGTAAAAGTACATTTGGACACCCCTGATATCTGAGCACAGTTATGCAGAATAGTTAATTCCAGCAGCACTGTTCTTATTACTAAAGTAGAACACTTAAAAAAATTCTAACATTGCAGATAACAGAATTTATTCCAAAAGTGCTCTTTGATGTATAATTAGGTAGGTTCCCTTTTTTTTTTTTTTTCTTTTCTGTTAAGGTTCTTAAGATGTGTTATCTTGAACTTCAGCTGACTTTATAATGATTCATTGTAGCAAATGAAATTACGTAGTGTAGAAAGATTTTTACTGTCCTAGAAAGATGGACTAAAACTAATTTCTTGTGCTAGCCACAATTTTCAGTGGAATCCTGTTAAAGGGAAGTTAAAAATACAGGATTAAGTTATTGACATACTCAGAAGTCAAATTAAAGACCTGGAAAAAAACTTGCACCTGTTTTCTAGACGAACAGTAGAAGCACAATTTTCCTTCATAAAGGATATCCACAGTTGCTTGGAATATCACTTTAGGGATTCTTTCTGTCCTTGTGGGCTTTGTTTTCCTCTAGCCTGCATGTACCAGAGCAGTTTGTCTGAAAAAAGCAGCTTCCCAGAAGTGCACGAGTGCATCCTCCTTGTTGTCCAGACTTGGCTCCATGTGGTGTTGGAAGTACCTTCTGATGTTCCAGCAGGATTGAATGATTCTCCTCTGTAGTGAGTGCACTTCTGTACAACTCCTAGCAATTTTCACAGATTCACAGAATCACTAAGGTTGGAACAGACCTTTCAGATCATCCAGTCCAACCATTCACTTCTGCTTGCTTTACTGTTGAGTTTATAAACTAGATGAGGTCGTAGTAAGAAATTCCCTAGTCCTTTCCCACTGATGTCACCATTTGGTATGGCCATTATGTCTCCTGGTCCCCTGACAGGGTACTGGCTACCTGACTTACTGCCCGCTCCATTGTTTCTTGAGAAAGAGTACATGCAATGGAATTTAAGGTTCAAATAGATACTATTCCTACTCTTGTGTGTTAATACTAGAAGAAGAGAAGGTGAGAGAGTGTCAAACTGCCCTTGTGTGTTGAGGTTTGAACTGCTCCCAGAGTGGGCCATGGGATTATGTTGATCATAATGTTAATTCTGAAGGTTTTGTCGGTCTTTTAGACACCCTGACATCTGGTAGAACTAGAACTTCAGTTGTTGAGAAACCGCTTTTAGGTGAGGAGAATGGATTTGATGTGCTCACAGCAGTATGTGTTTCAGAGGGTGCATTCTGCTCTGCTCTGTGCCAGCTGGAATTTCCCAAATGTTAGAGGCTTTGTGTTGAAATATGTGGAGATTGCACACAAGTCAAGAAAGGGCAAAGACAGAAATAAGTGTGGTCAAGCTCCTCTTTTGCCAGAACAGGATGGTGTTTCTGAGCCAAGCAGATATAGTAAAAATTGTTATTCACCCACCTGCCTTAAAAATGGGGAAAGATCCATGGAGCAGTTCCAGTCCTAGATAAACAATTCTTCCTGCAGATCTTTGACACAAAGAGACTGTACTTTGATTTCAAACTCTTCAAAGCATTTCCTTATGCCTACCAGAACAGTTTCCTTCTTCAAATAGCACTACTTCATCACAGTCAAGAGTGGATCATCCTCGCAGTAGTGGTAAAGTCATGTGGTGAGAGATAGATGGTGTTACTGATTCCAACAGAAGGTGCCTGGCTCTCGGTGTTTGAAAAATCTAATAATTATGTCTGGTTTGATATATTAACATAGACTTAGGAAAGTAACTTTATGGGCCAGTGTTTAAAAAAAAATATCTTAGGTCCTTTGTTTCCTGATGCTGTTATGTTTGAAGAAAGTTTAAAATAATCCCTTGAGAAATCAAGTGCAGATATTAAAAACAGAGACACTCAAGCAACCTAGCTTTGGTTTGCTCTTTTGTACAGCTTGTTCATTTTGATTGTATCTTGGTATAAATCCTTGTCATTAAGTGCTCATGTACCTTACAGGCAGCATTTGATGTTTTCTTCTGAATTAATTGGATCCGTTCCAGTAGCAGATACTGTAATATTTATAATTGACTTTGACAGTGGATTATGTGGAACTGAATGTCCTAAGGCATGCACGTAAATCACATCAGCCTCAGGTTCTCAGCCATTGTGGCTTTTGCTGCTTTAATTTTGGTGCTATAGAATACTTCAACTTATTTGGTTTGACTTGTTTGCCTTCTCTTTCCCCTTCTTTCTTTCATGCTCCTACCCACTCGCTGACTAAATTCTCCCTTGAGATTTAGAATTCAGTGGCACCTCAAGGAAAGGCAGAAATGACTGACTACAGGAAAAAAAACACAAAGAGGAAGAGAGTGTTGTGTTTGCAGGCAGTGCAGTTACAGTGTTGCCCAGGAGAACTAGAAAGCGAAGCTCTAAGGAAACAGGTGATTCTGGTTTTTTTTGCTATTCTCCCTCTCATAGCTGAAAGACTTCATTGGTTTAAGCAATCACATGGGACTCTTTATCTGGACATCTGTGCTTTCGCCTCTTTTTTTTTTTTTTTTTAATGTAGCATCAGGCCTTCTCCTTTTCTTGGGACCCATGGGAGATTCACTTCTCTCACACTTGAAAGTATGTCTGTGCTGTGTCTCCTCATGTCCTCGCTCAAGAATATGGAGTGACTACATCACCTCATTGAATTCTATGCAATTTTGTCAGAAATCATTTGAATAATTTTGGTTTTGACAGCCATGGTCATATGGATCCATTTTCCTATTGTGAATGTACTTCTCTGCATGGCCATACCTGTGCTGTTATGCTGGTCATGATTACATCAGGTGCTAAATGGGAAAGGGAGAGGCTGTTGTCTTCAAGGCCTACAGGTATGTTAATATACTCCCTAATCCAGGATCCAGTTGTGGCAGTGATGCAGGAACGTTCACACTGAAGGAAGGGCACCATCAGTTATGGGCCAAATGACAGAGGAAGAGCAGACAGTGAAGTATTGCCTATGTTTTCCTGAAGCCAACTGCTAGTCTCAGTTGTGCTGGAGCTATAGTACAGATAAATGTCCTTACAAGTGTCCTAGTTTCACACATCTGCATAGTCATGAAAGGAAAGAACCCTCTGATTTCTGTCATAAAACTCTTCTGTGGCCATTCCTACCTGATCAGATGCTAGGGTTGTATCAGTTCTCTGGTTATTTTTGGATTGATAGTCCTGGAACAACTCACACCTGTCTTTTGGGAATAAGTCTCATGGCCAGTCACCCAGAATGGTGTCTGTACCATCAGAGGGAGAATAACTGTCTTTTCAGACCTTGTCATTCTGCTGTGATATACCTGCCACTCCTACTGCCAGGGTCATCAAGTGCCATGAACTGTGGGAGATGTCCTTACATCAGCCCTGGCTTCACACACAAACACAAGGAATGGCAATGTATGCAAAGCTCTCTGGCGAGAGTGCCACACAGAATTGGGATGTTTTGTTTGCCCAGGATTCATTTGCAGCTGCAGCAGGGGCTGTAGGGGCCACAGAGGCCACAGCTTAGCCAGTAATGACTGAAGCAAAACCTCAGGTGTTCAGGTGTCTCCCCTGGTAGACAGGCACTCAGGAAGCACAGTTAGAGGAGGCTCAGTGCAGAGGCGACCAGATGAAACATAATAGATTATGATGTGTCTTAAGCAGATGGGATGATCTCATGGTCTCCTTTGATTTAAAACTTCACAAAGCCATGAAATATCTCAGTGCTGTTCCCTGCTGGGATAAGCGTCTGCCTTTTGCATTTCACTTAATGCAGTGAAAATAGGAGAAGCATGCAAGCTCTATAGTGAAGCAGATTTTTTAAAATAAATTAAATTTTATTAAACTAATGGATTGAAACTGTAGGTATACTGTGAATTTTTAAGTACAGCGGAACATATCTCAAGTCTCTTTGTAAATTTTCCAAGGTTAGTATGAGTTGCTGAGAATAACTAACTTTGTGCATCAGCAATAACTCCAATAGCAGCTAAACCAGAAATGCTGAAGGCTCAGCCTTTATCATAGCACTGAGAAGGTTGCTTTATTTTAGAACCAGTGCCAGCACTTGAATCACAACAGCTCAGAATGACCTTTCTCCATAACTACTGGTTTACAACCCCTATACTCACAAGGACGAGCTGAGAAACTTTTTAATGAAAATGAAAGATACTTGGAAGTTTGCCACTAGGAGAGGAGAGGAATTTAGGGGCTGACTTTTGGGGAATACCTCTCCATAAAATTTCTTAGCCCTTTAGAAACATTTTGTCCACCTATGAAGTAATCACTGAATATTAATAGTACATGTGAAATTGTTTATTTCAAATGTTTCTGTCATTTTATAATGTCCCTTTTCAGTTATGAAAAATGTTAAGACTACAATAAGTCTTGACCTTCCAAATATCTTACTATGAGATACAGAAGGAACAACAAAAATGGAAAATTTAGAAGTGGCAGAGGGGGCTTTTTGTTGCAGTGAGAGGAATATCTGTTGAAGTTTTCTTTTAGATTTTTGGCCTCAGTCTTGCAAACTTGTCTGAATAAGCCACATCCCATGTCAATCCTGAGTCTGATGCCAAGTAGTCTCAACAGGGAGAAGTTTCCTGGAGCAAGGCCTTGTTTATTCCTGTGTGTGCTGACATGTTTTGCTCTGTCATTTTAGTGTGATTCCCAAACCATTAGGATTCCTGTAATGGATGAAACTCAGGCTATTACTTCTTTTATTTAGAAATCAAATTGGACATCTTGGACAGTAATATTTTTTCTGTATATTTTGGCACTTCCAACCAAAGCAATAAACCTGGTAAATCTCTTTGGAGATGTTCCTGCATCAAAACATGTAGAGAAATTCTTTTATACAGTTTGACGTTAAAAGAGGATGACAGTAAACCCTTTGATACTGATTTACAGAATCATGAGCAATTTACAGATTTTGTTTCTTTTTGCTGGGTTTTTTCCTAGTCTTTTAAATACAGTTCTTTTAATATGTATTGGTTTTTAAGGAGTACTGTGATTTAGTCTAATTAGCTGTAGTCCTTGAGTCTGTGGAGCAAAAGGTTTTATATCTTTAATTTGGATTGTTAAAGCTGAGGTAATACTTCATGTCTTCCAAGGATAGTAATTAACTCTTTCTGGGTTATCTGACAGTATTTCCTCAGATAGGATTAAATTTCAGCCAGATATTAATAATAATCTTTCATATGCATTTTTCGGTCATTTGCAGGTGCAAAAGACTAATGCAATTGAGAACTTGGCTACAAATGGAGGTCTTAATTGGACCTTCCACTGTCTTTACCAGTAATAATTTTGGTCTGTCTGATGAGAAGGTTAGAAAGTATTTTAAAATAACCTTGCAGGTGAAAAAGTCTGTGTGGTTGTGGTATTCTGATTCAGAATTCTGATTTAAGAATATATTGGTTTAATTTAAACATATTCCTAATCAATTTAAGGCAAATTAAATTAAGCCTGATTTAAATGTAGTGTCTTGAACTGAATTACATTCAGGAATTTTAAATGCACACTTATTTAAAGTGGTACATTTTATAGATGTCTCTGTAGGTTTCTGTCTAGGTAAAGAAAATTGACACCAGTTCCAGTCGGTTTATGCCAGCATGGATGCCTGAAAAATGCAGCAACTGGAACAAAATGCAGTTTATCCTATTTTGGCTTAGTCATTCAGCTATTTCTCTTGCGCAAGGCCAGACCAATTTTACTCTGTTCTCCCGTTCCTCATCCAGTGCTGCACCTTGACAAGATATCATCTGATCTACAGTGACTGTGCAGCTGTCCAAGGCAGATGAGAAATTATGTGAATTAGTTGAGGTTTCACGGAAAGATGGCCAGACTAACTTTGGTTATCTCACCATTTGCTACAATCCAAGCAAAGTGACACGGGCAGTGGCCGTGGGTCAGCTGATACATACACAGCAGGCTGGTACAGTATTGTCATTTGTCTGTGTGGCAGGTTCTGAGAGTTTCCAGACAGATTGTTTTGTGTACCTGTGTAAATCCCTTTAAAATGTTAGCCTAAATTAAATTGAAGCTATTTTCTTCTGCTGACATGCACATAACTGAATTAAATTAGACTGTTTTAATCCTTTTATCAGTTTAATTTACCTCTCAGTACATACCTTGCCTTACATCACAGTAAGCAGGGTGTGTGCACACACCTCTAGGAGTTTGCACTGATGAACCTTATTTGATAGTTATTATTAAACTTGTGTTTTACCAGTTTATAAAATCTAGATGAGCAAATATATGTCATTTGATCCAGATATTGTCATAGCAAGCAATAACACTTGTGTCACCGTTCTGTAGAACTCCATAGTAGACAGAATTAGAACATGTAGATGGAAAGAAATTGGAAATTTTAGTTGTCTGGTTCATGTTCGTGCTGCAGCCCTGCATTCAAGGTAGCTACTAATAGAATTAAATCACGTAATTAATCTTTGTTAAATTAAAACCAACATTGCCACTAAACTGCAGAGCTTACACGATATGCTTGCCTGCTTTTTTTCACAGCCAGTGTTAGTAGCATACCTTATTGCTAAAACTGGGTCTCCATACACACCCTCTTGTACCTGAGTAAATAACTTGGTTCTCATCTTGTTTTCTTTCGCTTGGTATTTCCAAATATAAAACTCCTGTAAAAACCTTTTGTTTTGCCCTGCTGTTCTTTCCAGTTTGAGTACCATGAATGTGCAGAAATCGTGTGGTTTCCCTAGCAAGTGGCTATGATGAGCTTGGAGCTGAGTGAATAGCAGTGATAAACAGTTGTTGACTTTGTTTCTGTTGTGTCATAATTGAGATGTACCCCATAGTATGGCTCCAAGGTTTTGTTCCAAAGAAAAAGAAAGCTGAGACAGTACTGCATTTTTAATGGTTGAGTCATTTGCTTCTGTCCCAGCCCCAGAATCTCATTTTAGAACTCCTCTGAAATTCACGTTTATTTCCACTCATAGGCCTGCAACCTGTATAAATGTAATTTATATTATTATAGTAGCTGATAACAGTGATTTTTTGATATAATAGTTTTTGAAATTGCATGGTGCCTTTGATTGAAGGATTTCATAGTGTGTTAGAATATATTTAATTAACCATTACCTCAGTATTACCAGCAGTTTTGCTTGATATAGATTATGGCTTGTGCACCTAGAGAAGGATTAGACAATAGGTTGTGAGTAATGTGAGCTTCTGAAAACATTTCTTGGATATAGTTCTTCTCTTCAGCCCAAATCTTAGCATTTCTGATGAGGGAGTGGTATATCACTTCTATCTCAAAAGAAAAATACCTCATGTTTGTTGTTGTTATGCCACGCAAGAGTGATTGCTCTGCACGTATTAAAAAAAGGTGAATCTGAAGACACTTTCTTGCCTCCTCATAAAGGACAGTTATGCAATTAACATTTTAAATTTATAGAATAAGTGCAAATTTTGGCACAGAGGAAATAAATTTATAATGTAAGATATTATAAAGTGTTCTTCAACACCAAGAAGAAGATGTCAATGCCATAAAAAAATAAGATTCTTCTCACTCCTAAGTTGCAAAACATTGTTACTCATGACATCTCAAACGATATAAATGTGATTAATTTTTAAGGTTCTGTTTATTACAGAACCATCTATTAGCATTAATGAGAATACTGTCAACACTATGTAGGAAATTGTTTATATTTAAAGGGATATTGCAATTTTAAACACTTTAAAATTAATAATTCATCTTACTATTATGTCTTTATCCTATTATGTCTTTATCCTATAACTTGTCCTGTGCATACGACTTTTCTGTCTAAAGGGAATTTCACTCAATTCAGAGCAACAATTGAGGCAGTTGGATTTGTTTGTCTGGGATACCATCTGAAACCCAGCCAGGAAATGTGGTCTTAGCACTCCAGGCTTATTGATCTGGTGACAATATTGGCTACAAGAAGGGAAAAAATAAGTGCTTTTCTTGTGTGTGTGTAGGCTTTAAGTGTTTGTCTCTCTTGCTGACTGCACCACTGCAAGTCAGGTCTTTATCATTGTCCAAGAACAACTGTCTCCTTTTCCTTCTGGAAAGCTCATGACTGGACTAGATGAGGATTTAAGAGAATTGTATTCTGTTTTTAGTTCTGACAGTAGCTTGTCAAATCTTGATGAAGATTTTTTTAAGCTTTTTGCCTCAATTTCCTAATCTATAAAATGGACATAATGATACCACCATCTTCCCTGTGGTGCTTTGAGATGTACAGATTAAAAATGCTACTATGACCTTTTCTGTAGCTACTGTCTCCTCATAAAAGACTTGATTCTGTTAGATGTTACCTGAATGGTAATGAGACCTCTTCATGCTTAGTAATGCTTAATGTCTAATGTTCAGTCTGTGCTCAGTACCATGCAGAAATAGGTCCAAATAATGATGCTTTTTTATTTTTTCTTCATGTGAGGTTTTTGTTTGTTTTGTCCCTTCACAAGACTGTGTTATATTTTCTATTTGATATTTTGGAAGTCTTCAACTAAACTAATAAGAGTGCATTAGTTTTGCATCCTGCTCAAAGGAATTAGGAGTGCAGCTCAGCTGATGCCACCATTACTTCTAATGTTAAAATGTATATGCTTTCTCATTGCTTGGAGCTAAAATATCCTTGAGTCCTGTGCATAACAATTAATTCTGACTGCAGCAATGCTCACTAATACTAATGAGTGTGCATCTGATGTGTGACAGGATGCTTTTCTGCCAAACAGCCACTCATACCTCCTGCAGCTGCTGTTTTTGCTGTTCAGCCTGGAAGGAATTTTATAGACCTGTTCTTCCTATTCCCCAGAAAACTCCCCAGTGATTCAGGAGAGAGAAGAGGCTAAAATTCATTCCAAGTAAAAATGTTGACATATTCACACGATCCTTTCAACAGTTTCTTGAGATGAATATATACTAATACCTGAATATATGTAATTTCTCTCTCTGACACCTCCTTCCTCCATCTCCCAGGGATGGAATTTGGCATATTAGTGCACTTCCTTGGTAGCCTGTTAACGTTACAGGTAGTCTAAGGAAACTGCATAGTAAGTTTGTATTCCATTTAAGCAAATTGCAAACTGTCCTGTAGTCAGCTAACAGAGCTTCTCAGAGAGCTGAAGTAATTGACTAATTCTAGTACAGAGAAGGTAGAGTGAAATTTCTCCTGTCCTAAGGTAAAGGTAAATAAATGTTTATTCCCAGATAATATTGCTTGGTTGGTTGCATATGAAAGGAATGCTGTTGTATTCTTTCTGAAGTTGTGGAATAAGATGACCACAGTAAGGAATCCAGTATTACATCAACTCCTTGTACTTGCACAGACAAAGAAAGAGTAAGACTGAAAAAGGCAGCAATCTGATTAGTGTGATTAGAAGTGATTATAATTTGTTTTGCTGTAGGTCAACAGTTGTCTAGAGGATAAGATCAAAAATCTGTTCTACTTTACTTTCTTTGGTCTTGTGCTGAAATGGGGTTTTTTTTGCTACTTGGCCCTTTTCCCAGGGATTTTTGAGGATTTAGCTCAAAAAAATTGGTATGCTCTTTTCCCAGCTGAAGAATGAATTGTTCTAGGTGTAAAAATTATAGTTGCTTTATTAATGATTCCTTTACATGACAGTGTTGAGCCTAAAGGCATCAAATCAAGACTCAAGGAATCCTGTTTAGAACTTGGCTGTTTGATGAAGCTGCAGCCTTTATTGTAGAATTGCCTCATTTTATGCACGGACCAAGTGAATTATTTCAGAAGGTTTCCAGAATGATTTCTTTAGGCAACAAATTAATGGTAAGTGTCATGAGAGTCAGCAGCAAGGAATGGAGACAACTGGTGCAAGTATTGAGCAATCTGAAAGAAGCTAATGAAAAGGTGTAGCTCAGAAGATAATACATGAAGGGTGCAAATATTTCGTATGTAACTCATAAGCAAAGATGTAATTCTTAATCTTAAGAAACCGATCTGTTAGTAGTGAGGGATAAGAAATTATGATGTCAAGTTTACAGGTTTCCTGAGTTGTAGTGCTATCAATCTTTCAGAATTTTATTATCAGATCTCATGTGTGGCCACCTTTGAGCATGCACAAAATCTTCCTTAATTGCTTCTGACTTGCTCTTTGGTTTATGTCTTATAAGCTGATCTATTAGGTGGTTACTGATGAGAAGAGGAAGAAAGGGTTATTTTAATTTACATGAATCTCTTTGTGACAGTAGAGTTTGGCTGAGTGGATCTATTTATTAGTACCAGCATGTCAGGCGGCTAAGAGTGTTTCACAATTGTTTTATTTAAAATACACTTTAAGATACACACAGCCTGAAATCCTGACTTCATGATTGATCATGTAGCTGGGGGCTTGCATGTTTGGTGAGTTGACCTCACTGCCCAATCTGGAGAGCTCGGCTTGAGACAACATTCAGTTTACAAGATGTTTTAAAATTAGCCTGGCCCCACATTATGGCTACACAGAGATTTGTGAAGGAAATTGACAAATGAAGAGCCCAGGGGTAAGTATTGACTCTTGTTTTAAGAAGGAGTTATCTGTTCTCTAGCCTGAAAGCCCATAACAATATGTCGTGAAGTTATCTGTTTCACGGATCATTATGTTACAGAGGCTCCTTATGCCTTAATTTCATGTTTATATTATTGTGCTGATGAATTATTGTATGTGACAACACCTTTTGCAAGGAAACGTTAGCACAAAATGATTGTTTTAAATTGCAAGCTGGGAGGTAGAGATGCTTCTGTAATTGCATCCGGTACAATCCTGCTCCCAGAAATGCCAGTTGGCAAAGGTAGAGGAACAGGAGTTTGATGGTCAGAAGCCACTAGGGCAGCACCAGCAAGGCAGCTAACAAGGGGATTGGGGCAGCCTGCTTGTGTTAGTGTAACACATGGCCTGGGCTCTGCTGAGGGAGCTATTTATACTCTGCTGCTGTAGCTCTCCTTCAACAGAGTCTGTTGATTCTCTGGTACATAAAGACAGGAACAACAGGGTGACAGTGTGGGGAATATGCGCCTGTCAGGACAAGAGTTTTTCTTTCTTTATTTTATGAGCATCATTTATGGCAGTGACCTTCGATGTAGAGAAGAAAATCCTTTTTACAGTAGTGGTGAATCCATCTGGGAAGCAGTAAGAGGCCAATCAAGGTCTCAGCAGATGTTTCCACTGTGGTAGAATAAAAGGGTTTCTACTAGCAGAATCACTGATTTTTATGTGATCTCTGCTCAGCTCCTGATAAAGAAGGGGAGGGGGGGCAGGCATGGGAAAATTTCAAGTATATGAAGAAGAAAAAGTATAGCACTCCAATACTGTAAAAGAAACAAAGGTTGTGTCCAACCTACTTGTGGAAAAGAGGGGATCAGCACTCCAAAGGAAGATGTTTTTTGACTATTTGTGTATTTTTAACAAAAATTGCAACGCCCAATCACTAGCTAAAATTAAAGCATATGTTTGAAGGAAAGTCTGTGGAATGTCTGGGTGACTTTATTTTTTGTCTGTTTTGTTTGGTTTGGGGTTTTGTTTTGTTGATTTTTTGGGTTTTTTTTCGATTTTGATTTTACATGAACCAGAACAGCTACAGCTAGGTGTAATTCTAGGAGGATGTGCCTAACAGCAGAATTGAGTTGGGTTTTACCACTGGTTCCTGGCCCTGGGCAGCAGGACTAAAGGATTCCCTGCACAGGGCTTCAGACAGGATTTCTGTATCCAGAAGCTTGGTGGAAAGACCCAGAGTAAAGACAGTATTTGGAATCTTGCCAGATTCAGCTGGCTTGGAAATGTGTGGGATGCAACTGTTGGGTCCAATAAGAGCAGATTGATGATTCCCTATGAAAGAGACTCAGCCAGGATAAGATAGATAGTAATTTGATTTTCCTTACATTTTTCAAAAATCTTTAATGGGGAAAAAATTATATATATGCAAATATTTGCCAAATGAATAGATAGCTGATGCCATAAATAAAAAAGACAGTTTTTGCATTTATTTTTCCATAGGCAAAAAGATGTTTCCCATCCTCTGATATTTCTCCCCGCTTCTCCATTTCAGAATGGAAAGACAAGGGAATCCTAAAGTGCTGTTAGAGATGATCAGTTCAGACTTCTTGCCATTTGCCTGTCATCCATCTGTCCTGGTCCCCAGAGCATGCTGTTTCTTATTGATGGAGATGGGTATGTTTCCTACAAGCACTTCAATTAAGAGAACATGTTTTGCTTTTATTTGCACTTTTGTTTTAGAGAAGTTAGCACTGTAAATTAATCTTTAACATACTAGGGAGTTAGCCTTTAAGGAGGATTCTTTTAGTTGCTAAGTTTGTGCATGATATTTTGAAAAAGGAAGTATCCTTAAATACTTTTTGACCATTTCCTAAAGTTTCGATTATTTTTTTACTCATTCACCAGCGTCTTTGAAATAAAGTGGCCTGTGCTCCTTCAGTGAGGTACCCTTAATGTCTGTGAGTCCTAGAAGAGAATTGTGCATTTTGCATTCATTTATTTAGGAAAACCTAGAGATTTCTACCTTTGTGAAAGGCCCATTTATTCTCCTGGACAGCTCAAAATCTCTGCTAAACTGGTTCTTCTGTTTAAGGGCTTAGAGCCCTGAAGTTGGTGTCTGCTCTTTCTATGATTCTTTATTGACTGTAGTGCATTTTACCAGCTAGTGAATTCTCTCTGATTTATATGGTCATAAATAATAATATTTTGCATTTTCAATTGGTGGCTGTTTGTAAGCAGATTCCATTATGCATTCTTAGCTTTTTGGCTGTTGTCAAGCTAACTTGGATTCTGGTGATTTACTACTTTGTAAGATCTATGACTTGCTTTTATAAGCTTTGTAGAAAAAAAAAAAAAAGATATGCTGTAAAATCTATGCTGAAGGAGTAGTTGGAAGGAGAAAGAAAACACTCAATTCTCTAAGTAAATATATGTTTTGGGTTTCTCAGAGTGTGATTCTGTCAAACTTTTTGGGGCAGGGGATCTTCAAGTATGCGTTGTTACCACTCCACACATATCACGTAGTCAGGCAATGTGTGGATTCTTATTTGCAACTGAAGTGTAATGTCTGTCATTAGACTCCTATTTATATTATATTGGCACTAGTGGATCAAATTGCTTCCTAAGCTTCTACTGTATATTCAAGGGTTGTTTTTGACTTTGTTTTTGTGTAGTACTGATGACACATCCCTTTAGGATAAAGGCGTTTTATTAAAACTCTTTTAGCAGGAAGGAATTTTGGCACCTACATCAATGCTGATAACAGAGAGCATCTGCACTGTTTGCTGTGATCATGCAGAGAAAGAGTAGACTTCGTTTCTACAGCAGTTATGACTATAATTTCCCTCGATTGCAGTCTACTTTCATTTAATTTGTGCTCAAGGGCCCTTCACATGGAATGATTTCTGCTGGGTGAAAGATCTTGCTACAGCTGAGAGGTCACAATAAAATACACTCTATTGATTGTAATGAATACTTGGTGTTTGCTGTAAGCAGGATGCATGGAGGAATCCATGTTAAATCCAGAAATAAAAATAAATATAGGTTGATTGTATCTACAGCTTGCAATTGAATTAATGGAGGCTTGCTATCAGTTTTGAGAGGTCTGTCAGCAGCTTGAGTAGACAGACTCCTTGTATTTTAAGTTTATCTTTGTATAACAGCCTTTTTGTGGTGTTATCATTGCCTGATGTACATATAACTAAAGGTCTGCAGAGAAAATGGTTGTGTGACCATTAGTCCTTTCCCAAATTCTGGAAAAAAGATGCAATGTGAGAAATTTTGGAGGATTTTAGTGGGGATTTTAGTTCTCATGAAAGAAAAACCATTTGCTAATTCTAGCACAAACACAACATTTCTAGCAGTCAACGTGTAAAATTTTCTTACTGGGAAAGAAATCATATAGTCTACAGGTGTCTTTCCAAAAGACAGAGAACAGGAGGATGAGGACAAGGCTATTCATTCCCCTCACTTCTTCCTTTGTTCCCAGGACCTGCTGGACCATCTGTGTGTTCCCTGTATGCACGGATCACAAGCTCTCAAATTATTTTCAGGTAAAAAAATTGCTGCTTCTGCTTTAAAATCACTTCTGTATGCATTTGTGAAGGAAGGAAGGAAAAGAACTGACTGTCAGGGCAGGCTGCAGGTGGTCAGAAGCACTCTCGGTGATGAAGTGTTCCTTATGTCGAGCAATACAGCTGGAGACAACGCGATCAGTTTTGTTTGTAGGTCTTGGCAGCACTTGGTGGAGGAGCAACAACTGTGCTCTTAGTTCTAGAGAATAGACAGTTGCATATATAATAAGGTTGCTGTGCATTGCACTGCATCATCCTACTTGACATGACTAATGTGACCATCTCATGAAACAGGGGACTTTTTTCCCTACTTAAATTCAGTAACCTTACATAAAACCCATCTGCATATTTAGGAGTTAATATGCTAAAGAAAACACAATTTTGTGTGGGTTTTTTTTTTAATTTTGGGGATTTTTTTGGTTAAAATCCAATAAAGTCCTGCTTAAAAAGGAGAAGAAGAACTGCAAGAAAACCTCAAAACCCATATCCTACAAACCTGGGACAAATCTATAATGATATAAATTATGCAAAATTGTTGATTTCATTCATGATACACCTGCACATTATGGCGGAATTTGTCCCAGAGGATTTGCCAAACCAAATTAGACTTCATATCAATCTGCTCTACAAACTTGTCTCTGAATGTAGCCAGCACCAGATGTTTCAGAGGAAAGGTGGGAGAAACCACCTGTTTCATATAGAAATGAGGATAATGTGTTCTTTACATTAGGTGCCTTCCTGAGCAGTGGATACATACTGATTTAAGTCTGAAAAGAGAAAATGTATTACTATTATTGTCACAATATTTATGGCAAGTATGCTATTTTTGCCGGTTTCATACATGCAAGTTTGTATATACCTTTTGAGCCACATTATTTTATTATTTTATTATATTTATTTAAAACTGTTTCAGTATCAATAAGTCCTTCATCTCTGGCAAGAAGATAAACCTGTATCTCCAGAGAAACCCAGCTTGTGACATCAGCCCCATGAACAGTAAGGAGAAGCTCTTTTTAATGGGATCTCATATGTAGGAAGAGTGTTTGCATTTATTAATGTAATGTTTTACAATAGCTGTAAACTGATAATGAAGTTCTTTCTAGACTTTCTGAACCTTCTGTGGCAGTGCTGCAGGATTAATAGGAATTCAGTGAGACTATTGAGTTTCAAAGTGCATTTCCTGTGATTGTGGTTTAGGTCAGGATGGACGGAACTCAGGTCTGAAATACTATGACATAATTAGATCTGTATGAATGAGCTTGGATATTTATTGTCTCTGTGAAGAGTGGTTATTAATGCATAGAAAACTACAAAGTTACAGAAATGGTATTGTCTTTACTTCCCCTTCAGCTGCTCACTTGAGTTGCAGTTGTCAATACTAGTGGGAGGAGTAGGGCATCAGGTGTGCTGGTTTGGGCTACGTGATCTTGGTCCCCAAGGTTAGGTATCCCCAGAGTCAGAGTTGTGCTGCAGCCTCTTTTGACTGAGGTGGATGTTTTATGAGGTAGAGAGCATTTGCCAGATGGTTTGAACTTTGTGGCTGAAGGACTGGTATGAGCTTTTGCTCTTTCACTGTTTCAGTGTGTCACTGGGTAAATACTCTTGGCTACATTAGTTCTGCTATTTCTGTCAGTTATAATTGGGTTTTTTTCACAACAATGTCTAACTGTGCTTTATCTAACAAAGTTACATCCCTAAGAGCTACATAGCAACACACAAAATGCTGAACTGTGGTCTTCCAACATCAGCCTATTTACACAAGTAATCAGCTCAACAGGCCAATACACCTATTCTTTTGCAATTATAGAGTGAGGAAAAAAAGGTGCATTTTAAGATTTGAATAAGTAAAAATAACTGCCATATGATTACAGTAGTTAAATTTGAAATAAACCAAAAGCCAGAGAATATCAGGTAGAGTGGCAGAGCTAAGACTTGTTCTTTTCCCTCTCTTTCCTTGTGCATTAAGAGCAAATTGGTAACAGCAAAAAACATGTAGTGTGTTGAATTTTCTCCTATGCCACCAAAGGCAGGCTGCCTGCAACCACTGCCAGGATTCATGGTCAATGTGGCCCGGCCAGTGACAGTGTATTGCCACCAGTGCTGAAGAATGCTCAAGAGATGATGTGCTCTCAGGCTTCACAGCCTGATCTGAAACCATTGGAAAAATTAGTATTGGCTCTGGGAATTTTAGGCCAGGTTCTAACAACATGAGCAGAAGTTTTCTTAACTAGTTTCTTAATGACTTTTAAAGAGGGGATTAACAGTAATAGCTAGGGAGGACCTAGCTTCCCTGTCTGTCAGGTGATTTGCACATAGCAACTCTGAGTTAATAAATTGGTGTCTATGCCAGACTTTAATGATTAAAGAAAAGAATTGTTTTTGGTCTTAATGATTCCTAAGGTGGTTCAACTGAGAAATGTACAGCAAAATTCCTCTGAAACTTCAAGGACAGATAATATTTAATTTTGGCTTTAAAAAAGAAAAAAAAAACAAGAAAAGGACAAAATCATTGTACTGGGGCTTTTCCCCCTTAATGTTTATATTGCCAATTCTTTAGTTGCTTTTTGACTGTAATGTATTTTTATATTCCGCTTATATAAACCAAGAGCAGAAGTGCTGATTCTCTTTTTAAAATACTTTTTTCATGCGTCTTTTATTTTTAATATTGGGAAAATCAGGCCTGGTTTTCAGTTTTGTATAGAAAGATATGGTTTAGATCAATCCTTATGATGGCCTTGTGTTTATGCAGGAAGCACATCCTACCTTACATCTAATCTGAATTTTTAATTCACAGCTTCTGTTGTTTCTGGTTCTGATGATTAGAAGACCCTTCCCTATAAATATCAGAGAATACCTCCTGTTTTTCTCTTAGATCTCTCCTTAAAACAGCCTATTTTTAAGCAATAGCCCATAAAAACTCTGGCAGTGTACTGGCTACTGGGGTAACGAGCTAGTGCACAGAAATACCAATGTATGGGGCTCTCACTGTATGATCATCAAACATCCTCATGCATGTTCTTGTCTCACAGACTCTAAGCAAGGTTGCAACTGGTAAATGATGAGGTGGTGCAGGGACATGATGTTACTGATATATAATGAAGACAGAATATTAATTGCTTCAAAGTTAAACGTTTTTGGGACATGTAAGAGAGGTGTTGAGTTTTGACTTGTTGGAGATCTGTCGCATGTCAGGTTCTTAATTGTAAGAGTCCTCTGTAAGTAGAGGAAGATGAACTGTTGTGTGTTGGTGAAGACTGAAAGTAACTTTTCTTTCAAGCTCATACTGTACTTAACCAAAATAAAAAAACCCAGGCAAAGTACTATAGTCTTGAATTACCAATCAAATCATATTACTTATGAAATCATAATCATTAATCACAGAACAGAATAATCTTACTTGTGTTCTTCTAGAACAGAAAACTGGTTCTTGGACATGCTGAAGATCTACACGGCCAAAGTTTTTGAAGAAAGAAACCTCTTACAACTAATGAAAACCAGTGTTGAGCTCTACTCATGGGCTAGCTGGTTGAAGGCTTGGTCTTCCTTTAGTGTGATCTGTGGGTCCAAGCTGTTCACATAAGCACTTATGGATGGGAGACCTGCCAGGCAGCCCATAGACTGGTACAAGCTGCTTGATTCACAATAAAAAGTCAAAACTTTCCAGGCCTGCAATATCTGATGCATTAGCCTACACCTAAAGGAGACAAATCTTCCTTATCTCATACAATAGAGCTGAAATTCAGACAATGAATACAACAGCAAACCTCCCCATTCCCCTTCTACAAAGTAGGCTGCATTTTTACATAGAAATGAGGAAAGTCATTTACTGCTAGCTTGGGTACAGTGCTCTTTTTATCAGACTAGAGTCATAGCTGCAATAGCAGAGTGTAGCAGAAATGCATGGAAATATTATTAACTTCCAAATTAAGCATAGAATTTGTGAATTGCAGTAGGGAGCAGAGGATTTTTAATTAGAAATCTTGACAAGGCTTAAATGAATTGTTTTTGTCCCAGTAAAACTGTGGCCTTGATAAATTTCTGTTACTGAAAAGCAAGTTAATTTCCCCTGTTCAATTCTTCTTTCAGTGGCTGTTATACATCATAGGAACTAATTTATGGGGGAAAGCACTGAGCAGGAATTGATCATTATTTTAAGAATAGATCAGCACAAAACTACTCACATGAGTAAAGAAGGCTGGGATTTGGTTCCCTATTCAGACTCCACAAATGCTATTACCAGATGCTTCAGAAGCTCGAATCACTTCTCCCCCATCTCTGTAGTACATAAGAATGTAACATAACCTGGGGGTTTGTACTTCATTCTAATACCGCTGGCTCACAGGAGTACTGGCATCAGTTTTGTGCTTTGACATTTCACATTAAAAAAAAAAAAAAAATCATTGCCGCTGTTCTTCCAGTTTTAAACAGGTTAACTGTGAAAGCTCCAGAGAGATGCTGTGTTCAGCTTGCAGTAAGAAGCAAGGACCATCAGAAGTTCATGCCACAGCTGCTTATCACCACCCTTTGTGGTGAAGATGCCATCACTCATTCAGGGCTGCCAGCAATGTGTAACCCTCTTCTATCAAAATGAATCCAGTCCATCTACAATTATGATGTAAACTGTTTATGCTCAGGTGGGTATTGTGGGCAAAGCAGGTTAGGGGACATATAAACAAATAGACACAGGGTACCCTTCACAAGCAAGGCACAATCTGCTTGTTTCTGTTTTTCTATTGGATTCTGTTGCCATGACCACATTACTGCCCTTTCCTAATAAAAGCTGATGGTTTTCCCACCTCAATAAAGCAACTTCAGGAAAAATTAATCCAGGTGGAACTATCACAAAGCATCCAACATTTTCTGCAAAAAGACCTTCTGGACTGATACCTGTTAAAGCCACCTGGCTGGATTCTCAGAAGGAAATGCTCAGTGATCTTTGTTAGAACCATCACAACCACAGACTACGTCAGTGTTTTCCCCAGCATCATTGACTGGGATTTGGATATGGCACTGCCACAGGAAAGACAGAGGCATCAAGAATTTCTGCTAGATTTCAATGGAACACCTGCCCTATAATAGTTCATGACACTCACTCCAAACGACAGAAGTTCTGGGGGAAAGCCCAACACAGATATCTGGAGAAGAATGGACCATTTCTGTTAAGGAATTCTTTTTTCAGATGCTGTATATCATGAAGGCTTTGTCAACAGTCCCTGGGCAGGCATAATTCTGATGGCAATCTCAAAACGGCCAGACCAGGCTGCTACGATCACACAGTGTGGAGATTCAGTCTCTGCAAAAATCTTTAGTCTTCTGAGTACACAAAATTCCCAGAGAAGGGAGTGATTTCCAGGGCAGCATTTCGCCTCATGCTGTCAGCTTCAGTAATTATGCAATTCAACTAAATTAAAGTGGGAAAGTCACTGAGACAATTTTGGAAAATCATACCTTTAATGATTAAGAAGGAGGAAACAAAAATATATGCATATGTGTATCAAATATATAGTGTGTGTACCTATAGTATATCCCATAAGGTAACACTTCCAGTTTTCTTACTAAGAATAATTCCATTTTCCCTAGGTTGTTAGAGTACCTTCATCCCTGTGGCATGCGAGAACCTTCCATTAGTGCGTTAAATCATTTATCTTGCATGTCTGTTACGTGCTTATTCTCAGACTCTCCTTCTAGGAGGAAAAGCTTATCTAATTAGGTCTTTTATTTTTGTGGACTGAAGTATTTTGTTTGTTTCCTCTCTCAACTTACATGCTTCAACGTAAATATGTAGATAAAGAAAGATCAAAGGATTTTGCCTGGCACTTGAAACAGAAGGTACAGAGGTGTGCCAAAGGCTCAGTAATCCATAACTGATCCTGAGGTTTCCAACTTATCTTCTGTTGCTTTGTCATACAAAGCCTTACACAGGGCACTTGGGGTGCAGCAGGAGTATGTCCTGGATGCCAGCCAAATGAAGGAGGACAGCTGAGGGTTAAGTGCTAACACGGCTGAGGGCCATGGCATCTGAAAATGGAAGGAAAATAATTGCTGCTGATGTGAATTTTCCAGCATACATGTGAGAATGTGGGGTTAGAGCCAAATAGTTTCAGAAAGGGTTTTCACTAACACCTGCCTAAAACACAGCCTTTGTCAGGCACGGAGGATCTGTCTTTGCTTAGATCACCTATCTGTGCACTTTAATGTAGCATCTACTGCCAGGTCTCCTCCATAACCGTGTGAGCCTGAGACTCTCTCTCTCTGTCTATGTCTCTCTCTCTTTCATAGAATCATAGAATCGATCAGGTTGGAAAAGACCTCCGAGATCATCAAGTCCAACCCTTGGTCAAACTTCAGTCCTTTTCTAGATCATGGCACTCAGTGCCATGTCCAATCTCAGTTTAAAAACCTGCAGGGACGGTGAATCCACCACCTCTCTGGGCAGGCCATTCCAATGCCTGATTACCCTCTCTGTAAATTTTTTTCTAATATCTAACTTAAATTTCCCCTGGCAGAGCTTAAGCCCATGCCCCGTTGTCCTATTGCTGACTGCCTGGGAGGAGAGACCAACCCCCACCTGGCTGTAACTTCCCTTCAGGTAGTTATAGAGAGTGATGAGGTCCACCTCTAAGCCTCCTCTTCTCCAAACTAAACAACCCCAGCTCCTTGGGCCTCTCCCCACAGGGCTTGTGCTCCAGTCCCTTCCCCAGCCTCGTTGCTCTTCTCTGGACCCGCTCCAGCACCTCAATATCTTTCCTGAATTGAGGGGCCCAGAACTGAACACAATACAATACTCCAGGTGTTTCTCAGTGTTATTCTTTGGCTCCTTCACAGGACAATTATTCTGACTTTCATCTGCAACTCATCAGAATTCTGATTCTGGCATCTCCAGTATCTTAGTAGTTTCCATAGTGCCCAACTCAGGGTAAGGATTAGGACTTGCACAATTATTAGAAGACCACTTTCTCTCCTGTGCTGTTTTGAAAGTAACACTTCTTTTTGGGATAACTAAGATGTGTCCTAGGCAAATACCCCATCCTACCTTTATTTGCTTGTTGTTCATAGCTCTTTGTGCTGTAGTGACAGCTTTTAAAGAGTAATAATTTATTCTCTCAGGTGTCAGAGAAATCTGAGGCCTCTGAGTTGTGCAAGATGGTTACAAAATACAGGTTTGCTGTGATGCTGAGTAGGATAATCAGCTTTAAGGAGTATGTGACCGCCAGTGGAGTGCATGGAGTTGCATGCCAGCTTTCAAAAACAGCGAGGTAGCAGCTGGGCAGCTTGACTCTGCTGCACTACAGGGCAGTAAGGCAAACTGACAGGCTCAGCATGGTGTGAGACAGCAAAGTGCAGAACAACAGGGGGAAGACTGACAAAGTCTAAAAAACAACATCTGACATACAGATGCAGCCATATGAACTGTTCTTTCCCCCGCTTCATCTCTTCATGAAATGAATGTAAAACCCTTTTGGAAGGATTTCTCCAGCTGGCAGAAGCTTGATAGTTAGAACTCCATCATAGGGCTGTAGGGATTGCAACCTCAAAATACCAGAACAGCCCACATATACACTCTTTCCCCTCCCATCTGATGCAGGCTAACCATTAGCCACACCAAAATATGCTACACAGAATAATTGGGTGAACAACTGAGTTGTGCTGGTTTGATCTAGTTCAACTAGCTTGAGTTGAAACCCTTTTTCACATATGTTGTATAAAGGAGGTTTGGATTATACACAGAAAATGCAGATTTTGGAACTGCAACTTGATTTAACTGTGGTGTAAAGACAAATTATTTCTTCTACTGTATGCAACCTGAAAGGGTCTTGCACAGAAGGCCATCTCTTCCCACTGTGATCTCTGTCATGGAAGAAGGAGCTTTGTCTGGCTGGGGAATAAGAACCCCTGGCCACTTTGCATTACACAGGCTTCTAAAAAGACAAAAAGTTCAAGGTTTTATCAGCAGCAATTTTCCTGGCATGTTTTGTCAGCTGTGAGTTATTTCTATTGCTGCTCTAAGCTGGTGGGAACTGATCTATGAAAGAAGGATAGCTATATGTAAGGAGTACTAGACTCAGACAAGTATACACTGATTTTCATAAAGTTTATGACATGAGCTTGGTGCAAGACTGACTTGCTAAATGGAGATTTAGTTCACATCTAATTCACATCTTCTCAGAACTTCATTCGTTTCTGCCTCTCCTTAGTAAATCAGTATCTTACATGTACGTAGGTAACAGGTAAGTGCTACAAGTATGTGTCAGATATGAGATGCTTGCCTTCCACCAAAATGGTTATAATGAGATATATTTGCCCTCAATGTAACATTTGAAGATCTTGAAATATTCTAAACATGTAATTTCATGCAATTTTGTCAATATCACATAGTTTATTTTTGAATGTAATTTATTTTCAAGCAGTCAAGAATTAAAATCTATTTGAGAACGCGTTTAGATTTGTTTTAGCGCTTATTTGTCTTCCACACTTCATGAAAGATTTAAAACCTTCAAGTATCTCATTTCAAATCCATTATACTTGTGCTGCTTGTTCGACAGAAAATGCACTTTTCCTAAACACGTATTTCTTTTATCAACACTCAGAATTGACTGAGAATCAACATAACAGAACTGGCTGCCAAGGCCTCATGTCCTGTTGTGAGCCACAACTCTTGACAGTTTGTGCTTTGTATGTGTATCAGCTCTCCTTCAGAATCACTAGAATCCCCAAAGTAGTAACACAGGGCCATATACTTTCTTTTGCCTCTTCTGAAGGTGTTAGAATGCCAATTGAAGTACATGTCGTGAGGGATGTAGTGGTCAGAGGATATATGCACAATTAGGCTTGCAGGCATTCAACAGCTGCAGCTGGTACTGCAGTGCTTTCCTTGCTATGGGGCAGAAGAAACATTGTCTGCTGGCACAGCAGCCTAAAGGATGTGCTTGGGACATCCCCCAGAATGTGTCTATTATTGCAAGTTTGGTTGCTGCCTTTTTGGTGTGTGGGATTGGAATCTCTCGTACTTATGTTTGGACTGGATGATCTTAGACGGTCTTTTCTAAGCTTGACAATTCAATTATTCTAGTTGAATGAGATGGGCTCTCTGTGTGCTCCTGGAAGTGCAGGCAGTCTGTATTCCTACAAAAACACTAGGTTTGAACAGCTAACAGGAGAGCTCACAAGAGAGATTGTTAGGTCTCTGTTTTTGTTTTCTCTAACCCTGAATATATAGGGGAGAAAAGAGGAAAAGGCAAAAAGTGTTCTACTCTGCTGACTTGAAACATGTATAGTCATGAATTTCATGAGCTTACTAATGTGACTGTCATGTCTCTTACACAAAAGTCATCATTTGCATTTTCCATTTAAGAACTTTATATTCTTTATAAACTTACTTGGATTCTGTAAAGAGAGCTGACAGTTTCTAAAGAGAAAAAAGACCACATTATTATTATGTCACTTCTAGAAATGTTAATGGCAGGATATGAAGGACAGCGTAATTATAGTGTTGCTCTAGTGATTCTTCTGTAAAGGTTTTCTCAGTACTTTAATTATAAACTACATATTTCAGCAGTTTAAGTTTCTAAATTCTCAGTCAAACACCCTTTTGGGTCTGATTCACACTTTGTGGTGTTTGTCGGTGTAAAAAAGCCTCCTCTAGTGAAAAGCAAAGTCCCATGCAATTGGGAGCACCCACGTCTATGGAGAACAGCTGGGCTGAAGAGAAGGAGCAAGGGAAGAACTGACTTTTTACGCAAAACAGCCAAAGCGTTGTTGAGAAGTAGGTGCACAGAAGTGAACAGGAGTGATAAAACCCTTGGAAGAGAAGCCAGGAAGAGAGTTTGTCATATATCAAGCAAATTTGACAGGCCAAGCTGAAAATCTGCAGAATATGTAAATGAAACGAGATGAGGTCAAAGCAGCGCAAGAATAAGAGATTTCTGCAACTCTCTAGACAGCAGCTTAGAGACCTGCTACCTCAGCATATCTGAACTCAGGGAAGGAAACAATGCAGGAGAAGAACAAAAGCTTTGAAATAACATCTTCCTGGGTGCTTGTCCAGCAGGCAGAATTCTCCATATTCTACCAAATTATTTTTTTCAGTCACTGAATCCATTCTCAAAGCTTTGATTGGGAAAATTTACTTTTCAGGGAGTGTATACTGAAACTCCATTGGGATTTATATGTAATGTTTTTAAACTCATTCCTATGAATTTATGAATAAGAGATGACTTACTATGTGACCAAATATTTTCCTGAAGCGGGGCCAAAAGAAGGGACAGATAGTTCTGTTAAGCTCCTTAAGAAAGAAATCTAAAAGCAGATAATATCATTTGAACAACATTGCAAACTTCTCAAAATTGTAAAACAAAAATCCAGTGATTAGCAAGACTCCTTTGTTCAGAGAACAGCAGCTTGAGAAGGCTGATCTGTAAAGCCTCAAAGACCTCATTAGGAGCTTGTAATCCTCGGTTTGTTTCTGTGCTGTTACAAGCGTACACTGACAGTTTTGCCGCAAAAGCTGCGGCTGCTTGTCCTTGGTGGGGAAGAACATGAAGGGCAGAGTTTTAACTTTTGTGATAAGAGAGTGTGTTGTGATTGATTTCAATAGTGATGGCATGGAAGCTGGGGAGTGGGATTGAGGGAGGGAGCAAACACATGTCATTCTGGAATAGTTTGCAACAATTTGTAATTAAGAGGGGGTAATACTTTGATTTCCTCTTGTTACTGTCACTTGCCAAGCTCTCCCTTGCTCACCCATCTTCCTAATTCAAGCAAAGGCTTTTGGAAAATGGAAGTTCCCAGAACAGTTCCAAATACCTCATTTCCTTAAAAATCCTTCTCTTTGCTCATTGACAAGGGAAGTAGAGCTGGCTTCATTCTGAGAAACCACAAAATTCAAGGGAAGGTTGAATCTGTATAAGCTTTGGTAACGTTCATTTTGCAGGACTGTGCTACAGCTGGTTTCTGCTTTCTTGGTTTTCTTCCTGTTCACTCTCCTGCTGTGAGATGTGGTGCTCTAGTGTGGAAATGGGAGTGTGTTTGTGTGCCCGTGTGTGGGGAAGTAGCCAGCATTCAAAAAATCTTAACAAAGATTTATGAGGCAAATTATGTTGTTTGTTAAATACCCAGATGGAAAATCAGAAACTCTAGACACGGTGAGTAGTGAGGATATCAGCAAAACACTGTGATTCAGGCAAGTAAAAAGCTTCATGATTTAATTAAAAATGAATTAGTGTTCTCTTTCATGAATAACAAAAAGAGTGTTTCATTTTGCATGTGTCCCACTGGCCAACACCCTTCCTGAAACGTGGTCTTGTACTCTCCATTTTTGTTCATTTGCTTCTGGTATGGGAAGTAGATAGGTGGCTGAGTGGGGGGCAACACCCAGTGCCTCTGTAACGATCCTGATAATGGAAAGAATATTCTGCCACAAGTTACTGCAATGCAGTTTATCTCACCTTAAGCAGTCTCGGGGAGAAAAGCTGGGAAGCTGGGACTTCTTAGCAGAGAGATTCACAGGCTGTCAGAAGCCTGCAGGGATCAAAAGTGGTAGAACCCTCCCTCCTCTCCTCTCTTCCCCGGACCTTTAGGTCCTCCCAGGCTCACAGGGATGTAGCACTGGCATTCATCCTAACTAACAGGGAGGCAGGGCCATCCCAGTTCCTCCAGCTGCTTGCTGCTGGGACAGGGGAACCGATCTGCCAGTACTACCTCAGGCTCACATGGGCAGGAAATGGGCAGAAACACAGGTGGCACTGAATAGAGACACCATGGCAGTACCAGCAGCTATTAATTTCCCAGTTATGTGATACAGTGGATTTTTTGAATCATGATACTGCTGTGTCAGCAGAGTGCTGTTGGCACTAAGGTCATTGTGCTGTGACTCACTGTTGCCTCTTGAAGCACAGGGAAAATGAAAGGCTGTGTTATGTGAATATTTCTCATTCCAGCATTTCATTGTCAATGTTTCTGAAAATCATGTTATCCTTCAGTTCAAGGGTTTTCCTTTTAAATGCTGCATTATGTGTTTCAAGGCAAGGTGATATTCACCAGCATACAGGCCTGTAAGTAAGCAAGATTCTTCTGGAAATGTTGACCTACCAATTCTGTGTAGTTATAAGAAACAATGATGTGTTCTTTGCAGGAATCCCAGCTGTTATAAGGAACCATGCTGCAAAAGGACTGCTTAGTTTTGAGCACTTCTATTCCAATGGTGCAATGGCAAGTAAATCAACAGGTAAAGGTCCGTATTGGATACTCTAGTCCAGCAGTGACAGGGGGGTAAACTGCATTTCTCATTGACCTGTCTGCTCATGCTCTGCTCCCTCCTATAGACAATGGTGTTAGGTCTGGGCGTACTACATCTCAAGTAAATAGAAAAGTTAAAAATGACAAAGCAAACAAGTCAGCGCCATTGCAGGTGGGAGGTATTACTGCTCCAGACAGCTAGAGTCAGTGGGTTTTTTTGGCTCTGTTTCTCTGTGAATTGAATCCAGGGTGCTTAACATGTATGGAGTTACCCACAAGTTTACAGTATGTGGGCAGCAAATGACAACCTGCTGCTGTATTTTATTACTGCTGTGTGCTATGAGTTTTCTCCATGGTATCTACTTTTACCTAATCTTAGCTCTTAAATCACAATACCATCAGGTAACAAGACCCTTTTAGAAGGCAGAATGGAATGGCAATTTGACATAATGCAGATAACTCTTCTAAAGTTGTTTTCTTTTTCTCTCCTAACTCCTCTGAGAAATGTCCAACATGAGTAGAAAAATTCCAAGTACCTTTCACTTGATGAATCCATACTTATTGCCCAGTTGTTTCACCCTGCTGTACTTCAAAGTGAGAGATCTGAAATTCTGCAACAAAATAGTTTAAAGAGAATTTTAAAGGAAAAAAAATGTAAGGGCTTTTTTTAAAGCTTGAGTATACAGCATTAGCTACCTTAATCTATCTTTGTATACTCCAATAAAGTTTCTTAACCTTTCGAGCTGCAGTGGTATGAGGACACTAATGGAGCGCATTCTCTATTACCAAGAGGAAAAGAGGCTGAGAATTTTTCTCCTCCTGTGATGCAGGTGAAAGTGTTACAATGCAAGCTGCAGTAAAGGACAAGACTAGAAATAAATGCAGTATTTGAGAGCGAAGGAAAGGCATTATAAAAAAGACCTGAAACACCTAGTGATGTGTTTGTTCAGTGGAGCTTTTAAAAAGTGCACTAATGGCCCATTTTATCCATCACCTCAAGTCAATGAAAAACGCCCATTGACTTAAATAGACATTGGATCAAATGCTGAGCTTTTATAAATAATTATACTCAGTATACTGAAGTTACTGGTATTTCTCTTCAGGCTGAATGCTGCTCCCTGCATTATGTACCCTGACTTCCAAAAGCAAACAAGCATTCCCTTTTCCCTGCCTATACCAACTGAAGCCATAGTGCTCCCACTGCTACTCCCAAACTGGCTGGCAGGTACTGAAGAAGCTTTTTATATTGAAACAGTAGTCTAGACCCAGCAATCACTGCTGGAGGGGAAAACCACATGTAAAATATGTCTTTGCTGTATATAGTCTTATTGGATGTCAGGAGGAAAGTTGTTGGTTTGGAAACACTTTGACTTCTGAAGGTGTATTTTCACTTCTTGTCCTCAGGTTGTTATGCTACTTGTCCCAAGAAAGGCCATAATCCACACTTCCCAAGGAATCTCTTATAAGTATACTGGCAAGAGTGACCACTGTTCAGTCCAGTGCACTACACCCTCCCCAGTTTTTTTGCTAAACTGTTTGAACCATGACTTGATTTTGTCCCTTTATGGAAGGGCCATTGTTGGTTTTCTTCGCTACCGTTGCCTGGTTTGCTCTTAAAAAACCGACATAATATTGAAACCCTCAGGAATACATTTTACCATCAGAAACCTACTCAAAAATCTGTAAAAGCCAATGAAGAATTAATAAGATGGTGATTGAGAACATAACTGATTCTCTTGAACCTGCTTTACTACTACTAGTAGTAGTACTATTACTACTAGTACTACTACAAGCAGTAATAGTAATAGCAATAGCAAAATCCTAGTTCTATTTCTTGCCATTCTCCAGTCTCAACTAAATGCATAATATCAAAACGCATAAGCTGGTTTTGGAGGACATGAATTAAGCCACAGGACACATCCTATGGTTTACTTAACTTTGTAAGTTTGTAAAGATACCACCTCACTGTGTGTAGGCAACAAAAAAACTCTTTCTGAAGACTCAGGAAGACAGGCGTATCTTACCAAGATAAAAGAGGAACTGTAAGGAGATTTGTGTGTTATTTGTGATGATCTCTTACCAAAGTATTAGTACCCACACTGTACTGCCTTTTGGGAGCCTGAGTATTTTATAAGTTTTTTTGTTTATATCAGTTGAGGACTGGATAAGAACAGAAATTGGGCTACTTATCCATCTTCTCTGTTTTGAACTCCTCTCTTTCTAAGAAACACAACCCTTCTCTCGTAAATAACCCAGAGATGTGAACTAATAGGTGAATGAATTACAGAGTCATAGATTTGTGGAATAATTTAGGTTGTAAGGGATAATTGGAGCTCACCTAATCCAACACCACAGATATCTGGTTCAGAGCTGCTTTTTCTATCTCTTGGTAAGAAATAGAGCCCTATGGGTCTCTAGGAATGTCTTTTTGGATTCTCTACATACCTACATTTCAAACTCAGAAGGGAAAGCAAGGTTTATAACTTAGAAATATTAGTTTAGACCGTCCATATGAAAATAAAAAAAATAACTGAGTGTGCAAAATAGGAGCGGAAGTTTTTGCTATACTTGGAAGGGGAAAAAGAAAGGCAAATATCTCTTTCATTCTTATGTTCAAGATGGAAAGCTTGATGCATAATGGGTTATTTAAACTGACAGACTGGTACTTAAACAAATAAGTTGACCAGAGATTCACAGCTTGGACACAAGTTACTGCAAATAAGCCAGGAACTAAAAAGCATCTATGTGAGTCAAATAAATACAGAAAATCTTTGTGAAGTGCTCTACAAAGGCACATGATGAAAGAAACTCTCAGGTGAATCTGATAACAAATAGACTAAAATCACCTTTTTTTTTCAGATTTGAACTTAAGGACCTCAAAGGTCTTTGTTTTCAAATAAAAGATGAATCAAGCTTGCCGATCTCTGATAGAGCTGATGTGGAATGTGACAGTCATTTGCTGGCAACATTACACAGGATCATGAACTGCAGACCATGTCTTATTAGGATAGGTGGGATATGATTGTGTGCTATGTAATTGGGCCAGCACATCTGGTTTACTTCAGATGATATTGTGATGAGTTCTTTGCAAACATCCATTGCTCCTGTTGTATGTATCACCTGTGCTAGTGGATTTCCAGCCACCCTGAGTGCTCTACCCCTGCTGCTCTGTTCCTGAGTGAGACAGAAGCAGGTTTCTTGCACAACTTCCTGAAGCACAAGAATGACACTTAAATAACCTTGGAATCAAAACAAAATAATCTTTGCTAATTTTACCACCAAACACTCCTTAGCAAGGCTCTGGTACTTGGCTCCCCTGAGCCATCAAAACTCTGTTGGGCCTGACACAGGTGGCCAAGAGAGACAGGCAGCTCTCTGGACAAGACGTGAAGTTGCCCTGACTGGCAGCAATTTGGAAAAGAGCAGCCCACTCTTCAAAATGCTGCATACTGAAACAGCGACTTTGAAATCACTTTCTATGAGTCTTTCTTCTCCAGTCCCTCCTCCCTCTCCCACAGAGTGCTGAGTTCTTAGGAACAAGCATAATTTCTTAACCTATTTTAGAAGAGCTTGCTTTGATGTTCCTCTCTGTGCTCTGTTGCATGACATTAAAGTGAAACACTATTGTTACTTTACAAAAGAAGAAACAAATACATTCATATCTGAAGATAAAGAAAGCTGGCATTAACAGTAATTATGTTCAGGTATGTTAGAAATACAAAATTATTAAGTGGTTTATAGGTGATTGTTGCAAAGGAGACATTTGCATCTGCCTCCCCCATTTCCTATGTTATTAGAGGGCTTTAAAAAATAACTGTGCAAGTCCAGTGGCAGCTTCGGAGGGGGCCTTTGCCACCATCTATTGGTGAACGAGGGGAAGAGGCAGAGAGATCTGACCTTGCTGATGTTACCTGCTGTACCAGTGCAAGATTAGCTTCATTTTAAAGTTTGGGGTAACAAATGTGGGCTTTTTTCATCTTGCTCTGGGAGAGAGTGCAACATGACTGTAATTATGGCCCGAGTGAAGAGCCAAACCTTAACAGCTGGCCTGTTGTTTCATTCACCTCTCAATGGAGAAGGGAGCTCTTAAATTGTGGAGAAGAATGTGTTTCTAATGACATGTCTCTGTTAACTAATTTGTTCCTGGTTTCTGACAATGGAATTGGGCCTATTTTCCTTGCTGGTTTCAAGAAAAATCACACTGGTGCTTGAATAGAGGCCCATTGCTGCTGACAAAGCTTGGAAGAGTGCAAAGCCAGAATAATTGCTGGCATTTCTGCTCAGTCCAGTGAGAGGGGTACCTGTGAAAGGACATCACTTACAAATGAAATGTTTGCGGAATCAACATATGGCTCTAAAAAGACAGGTAAGAAGAAAAAGTGAAGGAAGCCAGTGTCAGCAGCTGAGCCAAAAAGCAAATCCTTAAAGATGTATCTAGATATGAAATGAGTCTATTTTATTGGACTCATCAACTCTGCTTGCATATGCAAATCCCTCATGAATAAAGCTTTTGTAATGCAGGCTCCAAAATGAATTCAGGTAGAGTCAGTGACAGCAGTGAATGAGCACAGAGACAGTTTAAAGCGATTGCTTAGTTTTCAAATCAACAAATTGCTGTGGTTCTACTTAATCCATCAAAAAAGGAAAAGAGAGCAATCTGGCAGCCAGGCGGGAAGATATAATGGTAAAGGACATAATGTTCCAGCTATTTTAGGACCCATTTACACTATGAAACTGATGGCATTAGAGAACAGTTGTTGAACACATTTGGGGAACAGCTGTGTTATTGCTAAAGTGTAAAGACTGAAGTGTGTATAGACCTGTTGGGGTGCTCAAGAAGAATAGTCTGGTCGTGGGGAGAGGCTTCTGTTCATTGTAAAACCATGTTCTTACTCGTTTTCACTATGAATGAAGAATGGCTGGCAGAGTCAAATGACTTCATGAACACTTTATTTCCATGAAAATGGCAGTAATTGTATAGTCTAATTTTGATAACTGTATCAATCTTTCTTAAATAAGACTAAATAACATGGATCAAAAATGTGCCTTCAGTGTTCATTCACAGATGTTCTGGTCATTGTTTAGGTATCTCTGTTCTTTGAATAAGACACTTACTTTCCCTCTCTCCTTCCCTTTCTCTTGGTGGGGCTGCTATTTTGCTTATGCTTCAGAATGGACCTGCCACAGAGAAATAAATTGAGAAAAAAGAAATGCACCTCATCACAAGATGATATGAGAAAGACTTCTGAAGCTATTGGAAGGTAACTTTTTTTCTAGATAAAATGTTGTTCACAGTTTCACTCACTTACCAGAGCCTCCCTGCCAGTTCTGACCTGCACGATGTGTTTGAAGTCTGCATGTGTTTGTTATTTTTGGATGAATAATTGAAGCAGAAGGATGAATTACTTTGCAGAAATCTTAGTATGTGTCTCATTGGCTCATCTACCTATTTGCATCCATGTACATGTACAAATGCTGGATAAGTATTTGCTGTAGCCAGAGAACAGTGAGTGGTCTGTGATGGTGAAGAGATGTCAGCTCAGATCTGCTAGAGAGCAAAGGCTCTCAGAACTGTTTTCAGGAATACAGAGTCAAGGGATCTCTGCTTTTCCTCCTGTATCAGTATGAGAGATATGACTGCCATGTCACTACTGGTTTTGCATGTGAAAAATTGGTATTTGTGCCTTACTGGATTATTGGTAATTTCTGAAAAAAAGTGTTAAAGTAATGTCATGGACTGCATGCTACTGGAGCATGGCAAGTATAGCACTGACTTGGAAGTTACTTGGTAGTTGCTTCTTGTAATTAGGGGGGATTTTTTTGTGCATGTGGGTAGCACAAGTTGCTTGCACTAACTGTGCACAGGCATATTGCACATTTTCTGCTCTGCTATGTGAATAAATGTCCAATTTACATAAACAATGGTGTCCTTTGCTTATGCAAATGAGAATTGAAGATCTACACAGAAGCTGAACTTCAATTTGTGAAGATCAGAACAGGTGTTACATGTCTGTTTAGTCTATATTGAGATAGCCAAAATGACACAACTTAATCTTGACTCATATTTCTTTCATTTACAACTATGCAGTCTAGGACAATTTATATCTGCCTTTTATTATTTGTAGTGGTTTAGTGTCCTTCCATTAGATTATGGCTTTAAATTCAATTTATTCTTACTGTGCTATAAATTCAAAACACAAACGCAGTTATTGTTCCTGAAAACTGACTGATGAAAGAGAAACAAAACAAGGAAAAGAAACTACCTGTCAAGGTGTGTGGGAAGAGAAAAACAAGCAGTATATATGTTAAGAAACACAAGAGATTAAAAAATGTATCTTGTTAAGAACCCTGTGGCTGTAGGAAGGCAAGGAATCTTAATAGGACTATTATGACATTATTCCAAATTTCCCATTCTTCCCCTTCTTTGCAGTTTCACACCTTTTCTCTTGGAATACTATGGTGAAGGAAGCATTTAGTGCCCAGACAACTTGTGGGACACACTTAGAAGTCATGCTTGCTTTATACTAGAGAATCCCAGGCATTCATGGTCAGTTTCTCACAGATCCTGTTTGCTCTCAAAGTTTAGCATTCCCTGGCTGCAGTAGCTCTCTGGTTATACTATGCTGATATTTACCTACTTTAGGTAAATATATTTGGTTTAGTAAAAGAAAACAGAATAAAGCATGGGATACTTGTTTCTATTGCCATCCGTCCCTCTCACAGATGTTCCTATGGGAAGAACACATTCTGCCTGAATAAACTAAATTTGGCCTACTATGATTTAAATTATAACAGTAAGAATGTCAGTAGTAGCATTGACATTACAGAACTATCTGGGTTTATTATGCCTAAAGTTGGGGATTTCTAACTTTCCTACACTTAGATAATGCATTTATAGGGACAAACACTGTGGTGCCTTATGGTTTACATTCCACAGAATCAAGGAATGGGTTGGGTTGGGAGGGACCACAGTGGGTCATCTGGTCCATCCTCCCTGCTCAAGCAGGGCCATCCTTGGGCACATGGTTTGCATCCAGATGGTTTTGGAATATCTCCAGTGAGGGAAACTGCACAATCTCTCTGGGCAATCTGTTCCACTGCACAGTCACCTTCACAGGAAAGAAGTTCCTCGTGTTCAGGTAGAACTTCCTGTTCATCTGTTTTTGCCCACTGCCCCTTGTGCTATTGCTCGCCCCACTGAGCTCCAACTTCTTGGCACTCCTTCGGATACTTGTAGGCAAAACTTTTCATTGCTGATAGACACTTCACATTGTTGATACATTGTCAGATACATTGTTGACAAAACTTTAAAGTACAGCTGTAGGGAGACTTTGTTTATGTTGTCTCAAAAACAAAAATATGTTTTGTCAAAACACTTGAATATGGAACATTTCATTCAAATCAGCTGTATTTTGGATTCAAATATATTTCCCTGTTGGCTCATAATTTCCTTCCTTCATAGTTGGACTATGACAGTGTCAGCCCCTGCGAGAGATCTTTAATGATGGGAGAGAAAATGCAGCTAGGGAGCACAATGTGCAGAGGAGAATGGGAGCATTCACAAACCAGTGAATGACTTCCATGGGGTATCACAATAAAATATGCAAAATAAATAGGTTTTTGTACTGAAACACAAAAATGGAGACCTTTCCATCTTTATGATATGTGTTTACTTTGCACATAAAGTAAATAATTTTTAAGACAGAAAATTGCTTAGTGAAAATGCTGTGTATCTGATAAAAAGTAGATTATCATCACAAAAACTACATTTAGGAACTGCATGAAATTTGAAATAAAAACTGAGCATCTTATCAAAACTTTTTTTTAGAATTTTATTCATTTTTCTTTAGGTCTATTAGTAGTAGCAGCAACATATGAAATTCCTTTTCCTTGTAAGGATCTAATGTCTTTTCCTGGTATTTCTACAGGCTTTGTGGTTTTCTTAGGAACTCCAAAACAGTGTTGCTCATTCTTTGGTCTGTGGGACATCCTCTCATCATCCACAGGATTGCAACTCGGTCTGGGGTTTGTGTGGTATCACCTCTTTGAAAATTTGTGTTTATTTCTGCATACATGAGGAATATATAATTATTGAGGCAATATTAAAACTACAGGAAGCTTAGAATTTATGAGCAGTCCAGTCATTCTTTAAAATCCATCTGACCTGAGGCATACAACTTGTAAAGGTTCTTCAGGAAATCATAGCAGGTAACTAAATAAAAACAATGTTCTAAACTGAAGATGCTTTTCTGATCAGCAAGGGAAGCATTAGAAACAAACTGGGGGTTTGATTTCATGTAAGAAAGTTAAATTATCCAAATATTTTTAATTTGGAGGGTTTTCATGTTGTTACCCTCTGCCTTGTTCAGTTGAGGCTCCCCCACACTGTAGCTTTTGACTGTTCTAGCCTTGACATTTCTAATAATGCTTTCAATACCTCTTAAAAATTCATGTAAGAGAGGATTTATGTGATGAGTTAATCAAAGCAGACTATACAGCAGTGTGCTTTCATCCCAGATAAATATCCATGTTCCATTACTGAAGTTGTTAAAATCGTTGATGGACAGCAGTGACCTGCTGTTTACTGTTCCTATGCTGCTGGATACTTATTTTTTTTTTTTTTTTACTTTCAGAAATGCATAAACAGGATATATACTCAGATTTCTTCCTAATCTTACAGCTGATTGCCTAAAACCTCCCATCTGTGGCTTATACTGGTTGAGTGTATAAGCACTTGCTTTGATAAAATAGATGCTGCAGAGATTCGACGTAAATGAATTTTTCATGCCGACTGTTTCTGTGGGGCTGCTGGCAAAAATTCCCCAGAAAACCACATGTCTGGCAAAGCTGTTATAACCCAAAGAAACCAAGACTGTAGCTGATGAGGAACGACACATGATGAATAGCAAAAGCTTGTTATAAGACTCACTTGGAGAGTGGTGGCTCTCTATCCAAGCCAGGCAGCTGTAAACTGTGAGATGCAAACCCAAATTACTTTCATAACCAGCTGGTCCAGGGTGTCTCCCACGGTACCAATGTTGCAACACTACACAATGTAAGTCAGGAAAGAGACTAAATTGTACTAAATCCACTGGACTCTAAAATAGTAGCTCTTGCCCCTCTTTCTTCTTGCTACCCCAAATGATTTATCTGTGGTACTCTTTAAGTATTCTCTGAGAATTAAGATGCTGAGAAACAAAGGCATTTATCACCACTGAAGTATCAAGACATATCAACAGTTGTCTGGACTAAGGGGAAAAGGTGTGTTTATAGTGTAACCAGTAAAGCAGCGTAACCGTATGACTTTCAGAAATGTTACTTAGGTTATGGCAGTATTTTTCTGGCTTCTTCTACGAGCTGTCCTTAAATTATGGAAACAGGGAAAAGAGAGATAACTGGAAATTTCCCAAATGTGATGCCTCGGGCTTTGCCTAGAGTCCCAGGATACTGCTCATCCATCTGCTCTTTGCAAGAGAAATGTTGGTTTGTGTTTGCCAGAGGGAATTATTTTTCCCAGGCTTGGCACTAGTGGTAGAAACTGCAAATAAGGGTCATTAGCAGTGTAGCAAGAAGTACCCTTCAGCATTGGCTCTCCTAAAAATGCCTGCAGGTCCACAATTGCCATTGTCACACTACAATTTTTACTATCTGCTCAGTTCAAGTGTTTTCCCCAAGCTGCCTTGTAGACAGCTTCAGAAAATCCTAACTGGCCAAACAAGGCCAAGCAAAATTTAAGGCCATACTGTTGCCTGCCCATATGGAAGGAAATGTTAGAAACACACAAACAAAAAAATCCAGTTAGTCTAAAGAAGTCGATAGCCATATTTACCCTTTTTCAACCAGAGCCTGAGTGTGGCTGTGTTCTGGGCAGTGTCCCTCCAGGGTAATTCCCCACTTACTTTTACTGCTTCATCTTCGATTGAGTAGCTAATAGGAGTCTCCCTCTTCTCTGTAGGAACTTAATCTCCCTCTCTACTTTTTCAGAAGTTTTAGTGTCTTCAATCATCCATGGTCTATATGTTTGAGAACTGAGATTTGGAATAAAAATGTGGGGGCTTGATGGCTTTTTCTGGAGACAGACATCTGGGCAAATCTACTGGCTAGCTACCCTTGTCCAGAGCAGGCCAAGGAGTTTATACTTCAGTATCCTTCAGGGGCTACTATGCCTATTAATGTCATGTATTTAATGTTATAGAAGAGATACACATACATTGTTTAAGTTCATGGTCTTCAGTATTTGATAGCAGCTTTCAAAGGAGATAACACATGATACATCAGTGGTGACAGTTACCCTGGAAAGATCATCCACATTTGCCTTTTAGTGTTTGCACCTTCAATGTCACACTGTCCATCTCCTACTCATTGTTACAGAGCCTCTGATTATATTTTCTCAGAGCTTCCTTTCAGAGAACAGCAGCTTCATCTAATCAGGACCTTTAGCAGAGACTCATCAGTAGAGGTGCTCAATGGAATTTGTACACCAGCTGTGCTCTCAGTAGGATTACTCCCTTTTGTGGACAATCTCACCCATTTGTGAGCCTTGATAGTTACTGCCCTCAACCCTGTACTGCATGTAGATTGAAATCAGTTTTCACTACCAGCATCTCTGTTCTGTATCCCTGGTGAGAAGGCCTTGGGTGTCCTGGTGGATGAGAGGCTGGACAGGAGCCGATGATGTGGCTTGCAGCCCAAAAAGCCAATTGTATCCTGGGCTGCACCCAAAGCAATGTGGGCAGCAGGTCAAGGAGGTGATACTGGCCCTCTGCTCTGCTCTGGTGAGACACCACGTCTGGGATTCCCAGCACAGGATGGACATTGACCTATTGGAGTGAGGCAGGATGAGGCCACCAAGATGACTAGAGGATGGAGCACCTCTACTACATGGAAAGCCTGAGAGAATTTGGTTTCTTCAGCCTGGAAGAGAGAAGGCTTCAGGGTGACCTAGCTGCAGCCTCCCAGTACCTGAAGGGAGCCTACAAGAAAGATGTAGAGAGACTATTACATGAGCATGTAGTGACAGAACAAGGGGGAATGACTTCAAACTGAAGGAGAGCAGGGTTACATTAGATGTTAGGAAGAAATTCCTTACTGTGAGAGTGATGAGGCACTGGAGCAGGTTGACCAGAGGAGCTGTGGATGCCCAAACCCTGGAAGTGTCCAAGGCCAGGTTGGATGGAGCTCTGAGAAACCTGGTCTAGTGAAAGGTGTCCCTGTCCACAGCAGGGCATTGGTACTAGATGATTTGTAAGGTCCCTTCTAACCCAACCTACTCTATTATTCTATTTATTTAATTGGCCTTTGGATTTATTCAGACTACTATCACAATTCCCCCGGACTTCTAGCCCTGTATATATGTATAAATCACAAAATGTTTCTTTAGGTGTTGTTTGTAGGGACTTTCCCTGTGCTACACAAATTACTAAATATTTTAGCAGTAGTATTAGTTACAATCTCCCTTCATCCTTCTGTTCACTCTTTGCACTACCTTTTCAAGAGTTAAATCTACCAGGGAATTAATGTTGTGCCAGTTTTGTATAGAGAGCCTTCAGTAATGGACTAACCAAATAATTAAAATGTCAACACGTATTTGATCTAGCAAAAGGATTGAAATGTGGGAAGCATAAGTGATTTTAACCTCTTGAGAAGTGCAATATCCACTCAAGTATATGCTGATTCTAGAGTCTTCTTTTATGAACTGGAAATTTTAATGTTGTTTGAAAAAGACCTCCTACTGAATTTATTGACCTGTTGCTAGGAGTCTGACATGAGGGAGATACCGCCAATTAACTCAGAAATTAAAAGCTGTTTGTAGCATTTTAGATCATGAAACTTTATGAAAACTTCTTAAAACACACAGGAAGGGTTTAATTGTGTACCACAAGCTGAGAAGGTGTGTAAGTGTTTGCAAGATTGGATTTTGTGTAATAAATCCTTCAAGGCAGATATTTTATGTTTAAGGTATATACTTGTATGTGAATGCTGTTTCAAAAAAATCTGGAATGTGAATTTAAAGCATGCCAGCTATTTTTGCACAAACTCATCATGTGGCCATTCTTAATCCAAACAGAGGATCTTTCTGAAATTGCTTCAAACTAGTATGGGAAGTGCATTAGTATAAAGGCATCCTTAGTGGGGAATTAGAGTAAACATAGGAGAGGAGTGACCGTGGGGCTGCTTTTGTGGAGAAACTCTCACCGGGCTGTTTTCCCACATTGATACAGCTCATCACAGTAGGGTCCTGGTATTGACTGGAGCTTTTCTCTGCTGCTTCACCACATAAGCATTTATGACTGACAGCACTGCAGACTATTGAATTGTTCGAGCTGTTTATAGTTGCACTCCTTTCTGAAACATAACAGATACCTCTTTTGGGGAGATTTCCTCCTGGCAGCAAGCTGTCACTTCCCAGGTTTTGTGCTGTGGTGAGATGAATGCTTGGAAAGCAGGATACTCTTGATTTTATTCATAAAGCATTGCACATGTGATAGAACATCCTGGCTCCATCTAATTAAGCGATAATTCACTGTGGGCAGCAGCATCTTTCAAAGTGGTTATTGACTGCCTCAGCTGGATTGCTGAAAGGCATAAGGCTGCAGGCCACACACCTGGAAGAGCAGAAGTCCTCTGGGAATTTATTTTCCAAAATGCTTTACTAATATTAAGTAAGTAGTTTTGTCCTGTGTTAAGTTTTTTTTTTTCCTTACGGTGTGTTTATATTCTACACTGAGAGTAATGCCTGGCTCCATGGAGCACAGCAATACCTATCTCACAGTGATGTGAGATAGAGCCAAGACAGCTGAGTGAGTAATTTCCTGCTCCAGGTGTGTTACATGAAAGGGATCTGTTTGCCTTCCTTAAAGCCCACCCATTAGGAAGGCCCCTGGAGTTAAGTTTTGCTGGAGGATGATTTGAGCTATGATTAGGGTTTTATTAGTGCTTGCTTTCTTTCCTGATTTTTGTTTAGATGTTGTGGAAACTTCAAAAACAAATGTAAGAGTGAAAGAGCAGAGGGTAGGCAGAGTGGAAAAGAGAAGCATATACAGCCTGTGGAAGAGGGGAGAAAAGGGCATATTGAACCCTCTGTGAAGAGAAAGGAAAGAAATTGTAAGTACCTACAACAGCAGAGGAAGAAAAGGGAGAGGCAGGAAGTGGGTAGTATTATCAAAGAAACATGAAAAAAATGGAGTGCAAAGGAATTATGGTTCTAAGAAATGCTGAAAAAAGGATTGCTGGTAGGAAAAATGGACCCTGAGAAGGTGTGTAAGCAATATCACTTGTGATGGGAAGGAGGGAGTCTGGTCAGAAACCATATTCATAGTTTTGCAAACTTGACATCTACAAAGGTACTGGAAGAAAAGACTCAGAATTTCCAGTGAGTTACCTGTAGGCAGAGGCAGGAAGCAGGCTGGTGGCTGTGGGGATTAGGCACCTCAGGGAGCTGCTCTGTAGTCTTTAGATTATGAAAAAAGGTGGTAGGGCTGATCAAAGGATGAAGAGCTGCTGTTAAGATGGAAGGAGGTGACTAGGACTTTTTCACATGAAGTAGGTTCAGTGTCATCCAGGACTTGAACTGAGATTTCATTCTTGTTCACAAATCTCGCCAGCTATGTTATAGCTTCGCAGCTGTGCTGGAGTAGATATTGGGGCACTATGTGAGCTGTTTGTATTTCTGCCCTTCCCTTGAAAAAGTGCCAGGACAATTTGAGTGAAGTTATTGCTTTGCATTGTTAAGCCAGGTGCCTCCACAACCACAGGTCATGTGGGCTTTCAGGCCTAGCACAGAGGGAAGCAACAAAAAAATAATCTTTGTTTTGTGTCTATATTCTGCTAAAATTAGCAGTAAGTCATAGCATCTGAATTGCTTAATGTAGCAGTATTCTGTATCTTTCTCTCTTGCTTAACTTGGTCTTATAAAACTTGGTATGAAATCCCATGTTGCATTATGTTGTCTGGAAATATATCTTGTAAAATATCTAAGTAAAATATATTTGAAAACACACACTCATTGTGGGTGGGAATGTGCACTGGGAATTATTTATCTGTAACAGCACTTCTGAGAGGTTCCTCCCTCACCCTTAGCTTTTCCACAGGAGGAGGAAAGAATAAATACATCGAGAGCAATATACTTAGAATTCTTGTTAATTGTAAGTTCATTCTCGTTTCTCTTCCATCCAGAAACCAAAGTAGATTGGCTGGAGAGTGGAAAGGCACAAGATGGTTATGGAGATATTCCATTATCTGTCACTTGCATGTAAATACAGCAATATATTGCTGTTAGTCTAGTGTAGTCTATGAGTATTCTTTTCCTGTTGTCTGTTGCTTATACTAGTCACTCAGGATGGGAGAAGTGATGTGTTACTTGATGTTACTGGGCACCAAATCCAGCTCGGGTTGGGTTGTTGCTGCACCTGCAGTGCTTCTTATATGGCTTATCCTTCATTTTTTTCTGATGGTTCCTGCTACAGTAATTCCTGTATCATGCAACTGAAATAACTGGTTGCAACAATTTAAATGTATTTCCATAACAACCTCCACCCCAGTCCCTTTGTGCCAGGTTACAGAGTTTAACGTTGCAATGAACTCGTCACCAAGGGGCTCTCGATGCAGTAATTGCCATAGTATGCAACTCCAAATCCCAGGTTACACCAGTTAAAAGGTATTTCCAATGCCTTTGGTCAGGTGGGTGTATCACCAGCTGTCCTGGCTGTTACCCCTCCCAGCTCCCTGTGCACCCCCAGCCTGCTCACTGCTGGGGTGGTGTGAGGAGCAGAAAAGGCCTTGACTCTGTGTGAGCACTTCTCAGCAGTAGGAGAACCACCCCTGTGTTATCAATACGGTTCTCAGGACAAATCCAAACCACAGCCCCACAATAACTACCGTGAAGAAAGTTAACTCCACCCCAGCCCAAAACAGCACACTGCTGTACCTGACAGTCAGGTAATAATATGATTAAGACACGATATTTTATTTCTATGTTCATCACAAAGTTTGGCTTGTATGGTCAATATATTTTGTTTACAGGATATGTGAGGTTCTTGTTTTGGTCCTTTAATATCTGGCTAGTAGAAAATATGTCTCTTTCTAAATCAATAAAGAAACTCCAGCAAATAACACTTGAATGTGTTTGTGCAGCAAAGATAGCAGGTTTTACTGTCATAAATATGCCTTAAAATAGAAAGTCTTTTCAGTGCTAAATTTAGGTTTTTACCTACTTTGCTGTTGTAGAGGTTTAACAATCTTGGACAAAGCTAACCATACAAAACTACTTCTTTTCCAGGCCTGTTACAACCTTCTAGTGTTAATTTCCTAGATGAATCTAGCCAAATACATACTTTCATTGGTTGGGACTGGGTCATGATGGCTTAATTTCTGTGGCAACTGGATTTGGTCAAAAGGTGTTCGTTAAAATGCAGATCAGTTGCCTCAGTTTTGCTCCTTCAGAGAGGACCCAGGCAGACTGCAGTGAAAGAAAGTGCTGTGTGTGACCAGCTAACCAGTGACGAGGTATCTCTCAGGCCTCACGGTGATGTGGGGGCTCAGGGGGGGATTAGAGGATTTCTCCCATTCTCCCTGCCAGTGGCTGGTGATATTTTTAACTGGCTGGAGAGTATATGGTACTGTTCAGGTGGGACAGATATTGTTCAGTTGGCATTTGAGTGGGTCACATACCCCTCCGAGTTGTGAAATATGTCATTAGTTGTGTTTTGGGCATAAACTCATTGGCTGTGTGACATGGGAGGCAGAGGAATGCAGGCTGAGACCAACCATGAATGGGTTTGAGACAGTTTTCCTGCTAAGAGTAAACCTGTTTTGGTGTCTTTACCATGTCCTCGTGTTTTCCTGAGTTTTGTGCTGAAATCTGTAAGAGTAGGGCTGTTGTCTACTTGTTCCCTGCAGCAAATTTGTGATAAGTGGCTGACAAGTGTCACAAAGCCCAAATGAATAACTGCAGCAGACTTGACTTCAGCTGGTCTTTCCTTGAGCGAATTATCATTTGCATTTGTGTCACTAGTTCAGATTTCCCCTAATCTAATGGTAATTTCCATCCTCTGAAGAGCTGCAAAATAATCAATATATCTGACCACCCTTTAGGTGATAGATGGAAAAGCTTTGAAAATACTGAGCAAGGTTCATACCTGCACTACGTGATGGATTGGTGCCCCAGGGCCCCTGAAAGTTTCTGCTTCAGAGCATCTATCCTGTTTGCATATCAACTGCTCTAGGAGAAACTCTTAAAAACCCATATAGGAGACCAATGCTCACATAAAGTCAGAGGGGAAAAGTTCTGTATTTTCTTCCTTTTGAGATGCTTTTTCAGTATTTTCAGTATACCAGTTCAGCTGATAAAACAGTCTGAGTCGTGAAACATCCAACCATTATCAGCTTAAAGCCTCTTGAGCAACAGAGTAGCTGGTGAGCCTGCCTGAAATGAGTCTATTGTGTTTAGTGCACACGTGACCTGCTCTGTAGACCACTGAAGGTGATTAATCTCTTGTTTGCAATGGAATTATGCTAAGATCACAAAATTATTTAATGAGGTTTAGCCATGGAGATGCTGACCTCTGTAATATGCTCCTTAAACTGTTCTAGATCTGTAAGCTCAGACTCTGACAAGATGAAAGTTGGTTTGTCTGCATTGGAAAACTGAAGAATCTGAAGTAATTAATGGACTTAAGGTGGATTAGTTAAATCAGATTAATTCTTGATCTTCTTCCAAAGCAAATTAAACTAAACCAAGTTAAAGCCACTTTCATTCTGAGTAAAAGTATCTACTTCCCAGCATAATGCAGTTTAACTAATCTTATTAAAAAGTGAATTTGGATTACTTTTCCTGAATACTCTCCCATGCCTAGTTCCTTTGCATTAAAATGTTAATGGCTTCAACAGTGTCTTCTGCAGGGTTTCTGGACATGGTTGAACCGGACACTAAGATTAGATCCTATGATTAATACTCAGAAAAAAGTGTCTACATGACTACTAAGAATAAAGTGAATAGATTTTTATGGAGTTACATGTGAAAAATTGAAACATTTCAGGCTATGCATCTTCCATATTTTCAATGTTTATACTGTGGGTGCCTACAGGCAGAGTGACAAAGGCATCTAATTTTAGCAGCAAACTAGATGGAAGTAGCATAAGGGGCAGGCAGGTTGAATCATCTGAATTCTTATTGTTCTAGGATCAGAGCACTCTAAAGGTGGTATGATCCTCCTTATGTCATCTGATTTCCTGCTATTTAAGGTCAGCAGGTGAGTTGTACCTGAAGTCCTGCTGAGTGCTGAATGACTGGGAAAGTTTTGAAGCTCTTCTTTGTTTTGTGTCTAGACCTTGAGCAGGTGAGAGCTCAGGTGGAGAGATCACTCTGTGTGCCCAGCTCCCTGCCTTTTTCATAAAAGCAGCAGAACCTTTGTCTCCTCCAGTTTCACTCTAAGAAGTGTGGCTTTTCACTTTTTGTTGGTCTGATCCCATTGGAGACAGAGTACTGGGAACTTCTGCTTTTGATGTGGCCAGTCTTTGGCAAATCTAACTTTGCTTTGCTGTGTTGTGGTTAAAAGAAAAAATATAGTGTTGTTTTCATTGTAGCGTTTGTTTGTTTGTTTTCTCAGGTCAGTCATCCAAAACTAGTTGTCATACTATAAAAAGATACATATATTCAGTATGAAGTTGAAAATTACAGTGTAAGCTCTTTAGCACAGTATATGTATATCTATGACAAGTTTATTGCTGAAAAATGGTGTGTAATGCAGTTTACTGGCTAAAGTTCAGTACTGCAAAGAATCATAACCAGTATTTGAAAACACAAGCAGGTAAGTTAGTTTCTTTCTCTGCGTATTTGCCCCCATTTGAATATCCTACTATGAGATTGCAATATGTAGCTCAAAGTCAGCAACTGGTAGCACCAGGGTAGAAAGGGGGATGTGAAAATATATCTGTTGATTTTTAGTGTGACAGTGTGTGGTCTCAGCAGTTTGTCTGTGTGCTGTCACTCATGATCTCAGCACTTAAAATCCTTGTGATTTTTCTGATTTTGATGGGACTTGTCGTGTGAAGGAATTGTGGTTCCTGTTAGCTGAATTATAATGCACAGCTATGCTGCTGCTTTTTTAGATATGCTAAACCATGATTGACAAAAGCATCCTAAAGCTATCCTTGCTTTATTGACTTACAACTGTGTTGCTGGAAATGGGATTACTCTTGAGTCTAAAGGGGTTTGAAAGAATAAGAAAGGCATCTGCGTTGTGAAACCTTTTGAGAGAAAAGGTTATTTTAGGGGTGTTTGAGCCAGTCAGTCTCAGGAGCAAGATGGTGACATTGTTCCAGTGTGGTGCTTGAACTCATTAGACACAGCTTCTTGACCTCAGCTAGTCACCACATACAGCTGTGTCACGGCACTTTAACTTGCTGCCTAGAGACTCCTGAGTGTTACTTCATTGCATGGTGCAATTAGGTCTGAAGGAGACACCTGAGCTCCTGACTGCATGTCTAGAAAACTTTTGGTTAAAGGTTTTTGAAGATGGGGAATGGCTTTATCTCAACACCATGATCCTTTTGCATCATTCAGGGAATGTAAAATCAACTTAGAGTGGTGGTAAGCACATCTCATACACAAATTCTCTTCTCTATTACTGATGGTACAGGAGGGCTTTGGTCTACATGATTTTTGTTTCCTTGGCAATAAACTGTCTTCTCTGCAGTGCATGTTAAATAAAACCATAATAATTCCCACTTAAGAGACAGTCCAAACAACTATTTCCTCATGCACCTGTAGATTTTTTTTTTTTAATGTGACTTTATTTGAAAGGACAAAGTGATTATCCAAATATGAAAAGTATTCTTCCTTGGCAACTGGCCAGGTTTTACTCAAGAAAAAGACAATGCACTTTAGACACTGATCTGTGGTAGCTTCTCTTAACCGATTTGATCTGATCTGTTATTAAATTCCAACACTTTGTAATGCAATAAACTCCTAGTCTTTGATTGTATCTGACACCAACAGAGGAGCACTGATCAGAAAAATCTTCCTTTGATTTCTCTGTGTAGTGGATCAGATGCAACAGTGAGAAGGAAGGAGCTGAAGAATAAATGAACAACACAAAAAAGTGAACTTTTTATCTCTATCCACCAAGATGTTCTTTAGAAGTACAGACATCACAGTCCTTTTTTATTCTTAGTGTGAGCAAAACCTTTCTATATACAGTACCTGAAAATCACAGGATGATATGAAATGTCTTTTATAGAAAAATATGTATCAGTGTATAAATGGTGACATGGTATTTGCAATTGCCCCTTCTGGTATATGATATATACCCTCCACAGCTACACATCTGCAGTCTCACAGCTCTTTCTTATAAAACACATGCAAGTCTAATGCCAGTATAGTATTTATCAGTCTTCTGTGTTTAAATCTGATTAGAGGTAGTTGAAAACTTTCAGACTCTTGAATCTCAGAGTCCAGGCACTACTCATATCCACGAGTCTGCAGGGCATACTCTTGGCATGCAGGTACCCTATCCTTTCTTGTATCTCCACCCTGAGAACAGAGATTTGCACAACATAAGAACTCTCAGATTCAGGCTAATGCTAATTCTTTGTGCTACTGTTGTACCACAGACATATCTTTGACAGTGTGGAAACTCTAGATATGGTATAGGTTTCTCAAGTGTTTGTCCAGGATCCCATCCCACCCCAAGACCTTCCTTTTCCAAAGCTGATGTCATTGCTGTGTATGTCCTGAACTCAGTGCGTGGTCCTGTGTCAGTACAGGTATAACAGGTTTTAGGTGCCTCAGCCATCTGCAAACTGGAGCAGTGTTTACAAGCTCTTAGTCAATGGGTGTTTTGAGAATAACACTAAGGAATTGTGTGTTCTTCTTAGCTGTACTTTTAAATAGAAATATTTCCTTGAGTTATGGATTTCAGCTGCAATTTTTCATGTTGCCTTCTGTATTTGCACTGTTCCTGTGATTTAGATAAGTGATGATTAGAGCTATTCTAAAAGTGACTGTTTTCATATCAGTAGCAGGGCTGAAGTGAGAAAGGACAGGCACATTAATTATACAGAGCGCTTTTTTCCAATGCCAGCTCCTGCTAGGGCAGAAAATTTTTCTCATTACTCCAGAGCCTCTCTTTTGGCTCGTGCACCTTTGGAAGAGGAAGCCAAGGTATTTTAGGAAGTTTCTTGTTCATTTAAAATAAAATGTACAGTAATTAGACAAAGCAACCAGTGCCAAATGCAGTGCATCACATATGAAATACTTAATTACAGAGGAAAGTTATGTGTTCCAATTGACAGAGTAATCTGTACTCTAATTTACTTGTCTTACCACTCATTACATCTGAGATATTGATTTTCCAGTAGATGGCTTTAGTGGATAAATAAATGCATTTTATCCCAGAGACCTTGGTTTGAGTCTGATCTGTGAACCTCTGTCAAATGATCTTGAGAAGCTCAAACCTCTCTATTAGGTGTTGTCTGTGGAATAATCAAAGCAGGCAGACCTCAATAATGTTAGTAATTTGTAAATAAAAGGCAGACAGAAATGAGTCACTTAAAATGATATGACTTCTGAGACTTATAAGACAATGTTCTAGCTGGTAGCTACAGTGAACAGTGATTACTTTTTAATTACATGTACCTTGACTTTTAGGGTTTAATATCTCATTTATTTCAATTATACTGTGTGAAATTTCCTACCACGAACCATGAACCAAAGGGGGGAGGAAAAACCTGAAATCGTTAAACCTTGTTCTGACCTTTCTTAAAAAGTTGAACACCTTCAGAGTATCCTTCACTACCTGAAGCAGTAGCTCAGTTACAGGTGGGGTCAACTGCTAACCTTGGCTAGGGAGGCATGAGAAATGATTAGCCCTTGTAACAATTAGCCAAAGCACTGTAGTTACAGAAATAATGCTTTTCAGAAGTTTTCATTATTTGTAGGCCCTGAACATATTGGCAAATTTATTTGTGCTAAGCATTTCAAAGCAACAAGACCTTCATTGATACAAATTGTGCTCCTCATATGCTTTCTTTGGTTGGTTGTTTGGGTTTTTTAAGTTGTTGTGGTTTTGTTTGTTTTGTTTTATTTCCTTTTTTGACAAAAACTCACTAGTATGTTTTTATTTTTCATGTAACTATTTTTTTCCCCAAAGTAAATGTTTAATTTCCAAAGTGGTTTTCAACTAATTTATTAATGGACACATTATGCTATTCAGTTTCACAAATAACACTGTAATTGACCAGTCTCAAGATCCATCTGGAGCTGCATTTCCTGAGACCAGCAGAAGCCAATGCCACATCTCTTAGAGAAAGATTAGAATCTAATCCTTCATGGGAAGATTTGCAGTTATATCCCTACACACAACAATATCTGAAAGCAACCAGATGGATGTTACTGAAATTAGTTTATTTTAGGTAGCTTCTTTTTTGATCCTAATAAAATCTTTATTTCAGTAGTATCCTGTGGAACTGAATTTCAGGTGTTTTAGTGGTTTGAAAAATCTCTTTTGTCCTAGTATGTTTCCTTATTATCTAGGATCCAGTTGTTGCATTTCTCTAAACATTACTTATTTCATAGATCTATTGTATTCCCAGGTGGTTTTTTTTGCTTTCCAAACAAAAATGATAATTTTTCTTTTGTTTTCAATCTATTTCAATATGGGCATATTTCTGTGTCTCTAATTATTTTTATTGCTCTTCCCTTTCTTATATTATTTGTGCATTGGTTTTGGTGAAATTGGATGACCGGAACTGAAATGTGATTGTACTGTTGATTTCATATAATGGCACTTTGATGTTTTTCAGATTGCTTGTTATCCCTTCCTTAATGAAGGCTAAAGAGTTATTTGTGGTTTTTGTACTGCCATTGGACATTGTGCATTGCAGAAAGATGTCTAATTCTTTTTGTAAATGGTTATGGGCACAAGCCATTGAAGCATGCAAGGAATTCATCCTGCTTTTTCCATTATTCTGCATTCAACTCCATTTAAGATGCATTTGCTACTGGGTTATTCAGTTCCCTAATTACATTAGGTTCCTTAGTCATGGATCATTCTGTAAACCATGTGAGTTAGAAGAAAACAAACAAGAAAAAGCAAAAAAAGGAAAAAAGAGTTTGCTTTCCCAGTATCATAAATTTTGGATCACTTGCATTTTATCCTATTTCTTTTCAGTCTTAGGGAAGATGCCTGCCTTAGGAGAGAGCCATTATTTTTCAAGGGATGTCCACACTTAAAGATTTAAGCACAGGGAACAGAGTCCAAATTATTCCAGTCCTATTGGTTATTTTTATATATAACTTCTTTCTTCCACTTGATTTCTGTAGCAGGTTTGAACTGGTTGTGCTTTCAACATTTTCTGAAGATCTTGCCTTGAGGCTGAGTGGCATCTGGATTTTATTTAATTTTTGCCTCTCTGTAACAATTGGAACATTATTTAGTACAGTGGTTGGCAATCTTTTTGGATCACTGTGTATCCTGTCTGAGTGCTACCTTGTCCCCACCAATATCTAGACCTTTCCCTTGCTGTGTGGTGATGTGAACCATCTGGCACCTAATTAGGTAATTCCAGCAGAAGAAAAGATTCTTATTTATCAAAGGAAACCTTGCCTATTTGCAAGAAGAGGACTATTGCACGTTTCAGTTTCTGACTGAACGAGCAAAGTAGTGCAGTGCAGGCCTGAAGTGCAGCAGCCTCGAAGTTATTTGACTCATAGAATGGGCCAATACTGTAAAGAGATCAGTAAGGATGTCACAAGGATGTGTCTACAGGCTCACAAGTTACTAGGGCTACTGGAAGCAATATAGTAACCTTGGGCCATAAACTTGCCAAGAGCTGCTTAGCCTTGCTGATATATCCAAACAAGAATAGCTCACATATTCACATACAGCCTTGTTTTGGGCTGTGTGAGCAGGTCTGCAAAAACTGCAGCAAATTTCTAGCTTAGGAGCTCTAGTTCGTCACTCTAGGTTTTATTTTGTGTTTCACATAGATGCATGTTTTATCCCAGAGTATAGATATATTAAAAGTAAGAACTGGGAGCAGAGGAGTTTATATTTAGAGTATAGAAAAATCTGGAGCTCGTTTAAGTGATCTTGATCAGAAGAAGAAAAACATGTCTGCCTTTCAGCCAAATACTTGTAAATTATTATGGTTTTGATTTATAACTATTCTTTTTCATTTTACACGGGATCATGTAAAACTGACCTGCATGCAATAGACCAGAAAGACTGAGTGGAATATTAATGAGAATAACAGACCTATAAAGCCTGTCATGCTGATATTTGCGTTCTCAGTGTCAGTGCTGTTTGGCATCGTGACAATACCATTTTTGTCCAGATCTAAAATTGCCTAATTGTCAGTTTTCAACAGTATTCAGAAATTTAATACGTCATTAAAAGATCACTTAAGAAAGATTTCCTGAAAGAGATTTTTTTTTTTTACTCTTATGCTTCTAAGACTGTCAGGTTCTTAAGCTTTAAACTTGTATCTGCTAAGAGTTTGAACTCATCTTGGATAGGAACTGTAAAACGTAACTATTTACAAGTAAAATCAAAATAACACAAAGTATTCGTTACTGTGTCTTCATAGCCTTCCCAGTAGGCTGGGTTTTTTGAGAACTTCTTGTTCTGCCTTTTGTTGCATTTGTGACCTCAGTTCTTGATTAATCTGAACTTCTCTTTATGCAGTGTAGAATAGTTAATGATCTTTCTTGCATGTGCCAAGATTTTGGCACTTCATAAAATTTTTGCTTTCTCTCTAGGCTTTACTGCTGCACGTTCCCTCCAATCAATTTAATTCTATGAAATCTATTTCAACCATCTCTATCGGTGCTGAGAGAAATATTGATTTCAGTGTGCAGTCATTCAAGTAGTTTCTTTGTGAAGCATTATGCTATCAGAAGCTGTGGTAATAGGGACCTTGCAGTGAGAAAGTAAAATCTCAACAAGACACAAGTCCTGACCCTGTATGCTGTTTCTGTAACAATGAAGTGGAGCATGATCTTGACCTTGTCTCAGAAGTGCTGTTTTTGAACTTGGATTCAAACAGTGAAGGTAATAAGAAAATTAATAACATTCATCCTGTGTTAAAGCCAAAGGAAGACATACTGCACTTTTTTTTGGTCTTATTCTTTGAATTCATAGAATTTGTTTCCTAGATGATGTATGTGGGCTGTAAACAAGACCCTACCCTGCATTTTTAATTTTTTTTTTTCCCTTGGTCAGATTTTCTCTAGAGATTTACCAACAGTTATTTGTGACTTGCCATAAGTAGATTAATAGGGGTTGTACAGTTGATCTCTCAAACTGTACTCTCTGGACCTGGTCTTGTCCAGGTTGTGACTAATCTGTTGTCATGTTATTTCTTTTATTCCTAGTCTGTGCCTGGTGTCTCTTAGAGATTACCTACATGAGAAGTTAGTGTGAAGGCTGAGTATAAAGCAGGGATAGGTATGCCTTGCTGCCTCTTTGAGACCACCCCAGTATGCACTAACAGTGCATCTAATATGAGCTGGCTTATGTGAGATGGAGAAGGCTACCTCCTGCTTTGTGCACTGTCTGCAAAGGTAATTAAAATTGAGTGGCTACTGTGCTGAGAATTTGTACCCGTTGTGTTGTGCTCACTCCGAAAAGCCTCGCTTTTACTGACAAGCATTTTATTTGGTGTGAACTCAGTGAGAAACTCTGTTGTCACTCACAGAACCAGAAAATGGAGCTGAGAGTATGTCTGTATTGCATGCTATATTTGTGTGTAAAATTAGAGTGGCTGGAGTGAAGGGTTACCGTGGGTTGCTTTTGTACCCTAGATTTTTAGAATGCAGTGTTTTACAGGGCAGAGCAGATATTTGTTGAAGAGCAAAATCACTTGCAGGGACAGCAGGAGCAGTAATATTTACCAAAATAATGAAATTCTAGTGGAAATTAATGGCACATACGTTGCACATAGAAAGCAACAGATAGAAAGACACAGAGACACATTTGCATAGTTTTATTTTGTTCCTAATATTCTCATAACACTTACAGAAAATACTCATGTTGAAAGTTGAACAGGAGTGATTGTTAAATGGTTCAAGCACATGCAATGTTCTTGAAAGTTAATTAAGAGTATTTTGAGTCTGGGTTAACTGTGTAGTTGTATAATCCAGAGTGTGCATACTTGGAAAAAACGTGCCTAATGATTTGTCAGGGGTCTAATCAAGTCTTTGCAGTACTGACAGTTGGCAGACTGCTGTGCTGGACCCTGTTTCCTTGAGCTCATCTGCTAGAAATTTCTGTGTGTAAAAATGGACTGTAAGGCTGTTTCTTCTCTTATGCCTCTGATGCCCTCCCAGCTTAGATCTAAAATTGGCTGTAACATCTCCAAACATTTGTGTATGTTTAGCACCCTTTCTCACAATTTCAACTACATGTGTACCTTGGGCTACAGTATAACTCCTCGGGGAAGCTGAGGCAAATGCTGTGCATAAGCCTTTCAGAAGTGACAGTACTCTCAATTGCATGGGGAAAAAAAATCCAAGAAAAACAATAAATCCTGGATGTGTTTCTATGCCTCAATTTTCTCACTACTCTGAAAGATCCTTTGGGTTCTTGGATCAGTCTGTCTGGGATGGTCCAGAATTGCTTTCTTGTAGCTTGTGACTGGCCTCCCAAGCTGCTGAATTTTTCCAGCTTAGCTCTTCCCTAAACCCAGACCCTCCTGGAGCTAGACCAGCATTCCTGCTGAAAAAGAATGTTCTTCTTATCTCCTTCCCAGAGCTCCCTCTTCATCTCCCCAAGGCTTTTTACATTACAAATGTCCTTTTTAACAAACCTCCTTTTAAACCTCCTTTTCTCTGGTAACTTTTCACTGTGCAGAATCCCCATCTTACAGCATTAAGCATCCTTCATTAGTTTCCTCAGTAAGGAGAGGTACATAAAGACACAGAAGCCTTTCATGAAGCAATGATCGTCTTTGCATTCAATTCAAGACACTGCACAGACTGTTGTTCTTGAATTCCTCAGATTCTCAATGTTTGCTTGTTTGGGGTTTTTTGGCTTGTGCTATTTCTTAGATGTTTCTGTACATAGGATTATTTGAAGTCTTAACAAGTGTAGTGGTCAAAACAGGAATACATTTTACTTGTATGGACACTTTGAAGTCCTGGCATCCTTGTTTGTCTCATTTCCTTCACACAGAGTGTGCCTGTACAGACACTTGCTGGTGTCATGTACTTGCACACATATGCCAGCTTCAATTACCCTGTGCTTGTGTGTGCGTGTAAGATAAAATGAGGGAGGGTCAGACAACATAGAACACAAGTTACTAGGAACACAAATAATTTTAATTAGTATCATTGTTTTCTCAGGAAAGGTCTCTGAGGGGTCACAGATCATATTTTATTGTGTTATTTCTGCCAAGCTTGAAAATGAGATGTGACCTGTCAATGAAGTGTCTGGTTATTAGGAAATTCATGCTTTTCCATCTTCTGGATGCTTGTGTTTAGCAATCCATGGATTTAGTAGTCATGAGGTCCTGCTGCATGAGGCAACATTTTCAAGGTTGAATAGAGGAGATATTCTGTGGTGTATGTGCCTGTAGCTTTCTGCTTCTTACCTGTATTACCTCTGTTTACATAAGAAATCTGAAGTCACACAGTTGCCTTACTCTATATCATTGATGAATGAGCTTTGACTGGCATCTATGTGTCCTATATGTAAACTGTCTTAAAACTCCTATGACACTTTAAAACCCAACAATTTTTATCCTATAGCTCTTAAAAAGCATGGGAGATGTATAAAAAAATGAAGCAAGGCTGTAACATGGGTGACATTTTAGCTTCTTGGACAGACTATCACCACCAACACACATACTCAAATACACTACTGACTTCTTCAGTGATCTTTTGTTTTCCACAGCCTCTTCCCCTTGTGTTTCAGAAGAGTCCTGAAATAAACACCTTTCAAAGGACTGAAACTTGCAAGGATCCTGCTCCCTGCTCTGCTTATTTCTGCCTTCAGTTTTCCTCACCACCACAGAGCAGAGTGTAACAGAGGGACAGTGTTGTGTTCAATCTTACTTCCCCATATCCATATGCATCTGGACGATCTAATTTTAGGCCTGTCAGCTTTTGCAGTGATAAGTTAACAATATAGATCACATATAAGCTGCATTACAATGATTTTTAAGTGAGATTTATTCATTTAAAGTGGATGATAAATGGTTCTCTTTTATCAGACTCTTGCAAATAAGATTAAAGCAACATTATTTTCCTGGAATAAGAGAACAGCTGGTGCAATNAAGTTCAGATCCCCTGAAACAATATATGGGCTGCATAATAAACATTACATCACATAGTAATTTTTGGTTTGTAATGTGGCACAAAGAATTTGTGTTGCATGTCCTTAATATGACATGAGAGTGTGAATGAAGCCAAATGTATGTGGACTTGTCAGTATTATATATGCAAAGTAGCNTTCATCTCCCCAAGGCTTTTTACATTACAAATGTCCTTTTTAACAAACCTCCTTTTAAACCTCCTTTTCTCTGGTAACTTTTCACTGTGCAGAATCCCCATCTTACAGCATTAAGCATCCTTCATTAGTTTCCTCAGTAAGGAGAGGTACATAAAGACACAGAAGCCTTTCATGAAGCAATGATCGTCTTTGCATTCAATTCAAGACACTGCACAGACTGTTGTTCTTGAATTCCTCAGATTCTCAATGTTTGCTTGTTTGGGGTTTTTTGGCTTGTGCTATTTCTTAGATGTTTCTGTACATAGGATTATTTGAAGTCTTAACAAGTGTAGTGGTCAAAACAGGAATACATTTTACTTGTATGGACACTTTGAGGTCCTGGCATCCTTGTTTGTCTCATTTCCTTCACACAGAGTGTGCCTGTACAGACACTTGCTGGTGTCATGTACTTGCACACATATGCCAGCTTCAATTACCCTGTGCTTGTGTGTGCGTGTAAGATAAAATGAGGGAGGGTCAGACAACATAGAACACAAGTTACTAGGAACACAAATAATTTTAATTAGTATCATTGTTTTCTCAGGAAAGGTCTCTGAGGGGTCACAGATCATATTTTATTGTGTTATTTCTGCCAAGCTTGAAAATGAGATGTGACCTGTCAATGAAGTGTCTGGTTATTAGGAAATTCATGCTTTTCCATCTTCTGGATGCTTGTGTTTAGCAATCCATGGATTTAGTAGTCATGAGGTCCTGCTGCATGAGGCAACATTTTCAAGGTTGAATAGAGGAGATATTCTGTGGTGTATGTGCCTGTAGCTTTCTGCTTCTTACCTGTATTACCTCTGTTTACATAAGAAATCTGAAGTCACACAGTTGCCTTACTCTATATCATTGATGAATGAGCTTTGACTGGCATCTATGTGTCCTATATGTAAACTGTCTTAAAACTCCTATGACACTTTAAAACCCAACAATTTTTATCCTATAGCTCTTAAAAAGCATGGGAGATGTATAAAAAAATGAAGCAAGGCTGTAACATGGGTGACATTTTAGCTTCTTGGACAGACTATCACCACCAACACACATACTCAAATACACTACTGACTTCTTCAGTGATCTTTTGTTTTCCACAGCCTCTTCCCCTTGTGTTTCAGAAGAGTCCTGAAATAAACACCTTTCAAAGGACTGAAACTTGCAAGGATCCTGCTCCCTGCTCTGCTTATTTCTGCCTTCAGTTTTCCTCACCACCACAGAGCAGAGTGTAACAGAGGGACAGTGTTGTGTTCAATCTTACTTCCCCATATCCATATGCATCTGGACGATCTAATTTTAGGCCTGTCAGCTTTTGCAGTGATAAGTTAACAATATAGATCACATATAAGCTGCATTACAATGATTTTTAAATGAGATTTATTCATTTAAAGTGGATGATAAATGGTTCTCTTTTATCAGACTCTTGCAAATAAGATTAAAGCAACATTATTTTCCTGGAATAAGAGAACAGCTGGTGCAATGTCTGTAGGTCATACTCTGCTTGCCTGACCTTGCAGAGATGTCTAACAACAATGAGGATCATCCAGCTAGTCTTTCTGCTTCCCAAATCCTGTTTGTGTGTTACAGCCAGATGCTACCTGGAGTACTGGTAAGCTGTGAGTTATGTGAGCACTCTGAGACGCTTTGGCAGGAACAGCAGTGGCTGAGACAGCATAGTCTGCCTTGGCCTTTCAGGGACTCACACATACCTGCCAAGTCTCTTCCAAAAATGTGGGAGGCACTGCCCTGTGTTTCTTCAGCATTTTAGAAGGTCTAATATATTGTACAGGGTACCTTGAGTATGGTCCCCTCAGGATTGGCCCATTCTGCTGGACACTTGGTCTTGGTCACTTCTAGATTNTTTTTTTTTGGAGGAAACAAGATGGTTCAATCTGAGGCACTGGGAGAGAGCTAATCCCTCATTATCAGGGAGAGCAATGGACTCTCACCCTGGATGAACCGTCTCAGACTAAAGGATAAAACTTTTCATGTTGTTCTTTATTGTATTCAGGCAGAGGTCATGGCCTTGTCCCTGGAGCTCTCTTGGCAGGAGGTTGGCTGTACTGAAGAAGATAGCAGGATTGCAAAGGATTGCCCACACAATAGAGAGGAGGACTGGTGGGGCCAGGGAAGAGCTGACAATGACACCAGCATTCTTCTGTTCCGCTGACTTCCAGAAACTTCTTCCTGCCCCAGATCCTTGCAGCAGGTATGACAGACAGAAGGAAGGTTTTGGAAACTGATAGTGATTCCACTCATTTCATATTTTGATAATACATCTACGTCTCCTTCTGGTGATTTTTCTCAGTGGAAACATCCTGGTGTATTTGTCTGTGGCTTTCTGTTTCTTGCCTATATTACCTCTATTGACAGAAGAAATAAAGTCATACAGTTGATTTACCATATGTCATTGGAGAATGAGCTTTGACTGCCATCCTTACTCCAGGGGAAAAAAGGGGAGTTTGTTATGCAGAGTACGTGATTTGTAATCTCCTGTTTCTCCCATGACACTTTTCTTCAGCATCTCTTCTATGACAAAGAAATCCAATCCACACTGCTTGATTTTTCTGCTGCTTCTCAGATGTTATTTTTCTTACATTCCTAGCTATGAGTCTGTCAACAAAGTCTGTAGTTGATAGCATTTTGCCTCACCTGTCACAAGTCTGTATGCTCTGATAAATTAGCTATATTGGGTTTCAGATTTAAATTGGAAAGTACTACAGAGTAATAAGTTACTTTACTGGTTTCTTTCTTTTGATCTCGAATTGCTAGTTTATAGTCTACTCTGCATGTAGTGATCTGAACTTACTTTGTTAAAAGTAGTTGTCTGTTTTAAAGTTCTGGATAAAGTCCAGTGCTGAATGTCAGGCCAAACAGTGGGCAGAAGAGGAAAAAAAAAATTCCTGTTCTGTTTGGAGGTCATGCTCTATACATCTCCAATTCAAGTGAAGTCAATCCTGCACTGTCTATGAATAGAACAGAAGAATATGTGCATTACCAAATCCTCTACATCTGGTGGTGGTTCATTAGTTGTTCCTTGACATCTTTTTATGTGGTCATGCATAGCACTCAGAAGAGTTAGACATGGGGTACAAGGCTGAAGATTGATTCAATTAAATTCCCATGTAAGACCTTGCTATCCTCTTGTAGCAAGTTCTTATATAGGTACATATATAGATATATGCATGTATATCTCCTTAAAAAACTATACTGAGCTTGGATGGCCAGGTTTTGGTAGTGAGAGCGTGGATACAGGAGTGGCTTCTGAGAAAACTTGCCAAAAGCTTCCCTCATGTCCAACAGAGCCAATGCCAGCTGGCTTCAGGATGAACCTGCTGCTGGCCAAGGCTGAGCCAATTAGGACTGATAGTAACACCTCTGTGATAACATATTTAAGACAAGAAAAAAGTTATTGTGCGGAAGTAATTGCAGCCAGAGAAGGAGTGGAGTGAGAATATGTGAGAGGAACAACTCTGCAGACACCAATGTCAGTGGAAAAGCAGAGGGAGGAGATGGTCCAGCTGCCAGAGCTGGGATTCCCCTGCAGCCTGTGGTGAAGACCATGGTGAGGCAGCTGTCCCCCTGCAGCCCACGGAGGACAATGGGAATGCAGAAATCCACTTATGCAGCCTATGGAGGACCCACACCAGAGCAGGTGGATGCCAGAGAGAGGGCTGTGAACTGGTCAGAAACCTATTCTGAAGTGGGTTCCTGGCAAGGACCTGTGGACCCATGGAGAGAGGAGCCCATGCTGGAGCAGGTCTTCCTGGTAGGACTCGTGACCTTGTGAGGGACCCACATTGGACTAGGCTGTTTGTGAAGGGCTGCACTCCATGTGGCAGCAGTTTGTAGGGAACTGTTGCCTGTGGGAAGCACTCATGCTGGAAAAGTTCATACAGGACTGTCTACTATGGGGAGGGAACCCACACTGGAGCAGACAATTCCTCCTGAACAGGAACAACCTCTGATAAACTGACTGTAACCCCCATTCCCCATCTTCCTGTGCCACTGGGAGAGAGGAGATAGACCTGGGAAGGAGGTAGGGGTGAGAGGAAGGTGTTTCTAAGATTTATTTTACTTCTCATTATCCTGCTCTGATTTTGTTAGTAATAAATTCAGGTAATATCCCTACTCAAGTCTGTTTTGCCTGTGATGGTATTTGGTGAGTGATCTCTCCTGGACCTTATCTAAACCCTTGAACCTGTAGTTATATTTTCTCTCCCCTGTCCAGTTGTGGAGGGGAGTGTTAGAGCAGCTTTGGTGGGTGTCTGGCATCCAGCCCGGGTCAACCCATTCCAAAAATACTATTTGGGCTTTTTTTCATTCTGGGAAAAAAGGATATTCCCCAATGAAAAGGGAGCTTATTAAAACATCTTCAGATAGGTATTTGAAATGCATATATAGACATATGTCTATAAACAGGCTCTGAAAACTNTTGACAGAAGAAATAAAGTCATACAGTTGATTTACCATATGTCATTGGAGAATGAGCTTTGACTGCCATCCTTACTCCAGGGGAAAAAAGGGGAGTTTGTTATGCAGAGTACGTGATTTGTAATCTCCTGTTTCTCCCATGACACTTTTCTTCAGCATCTCTTCTATGACAAAGAAATCCAATCCACACTGCTTGATTTTTCTGCTGCTTCTCAGATGTTATTTTTCTTACATTCCTAGCTATGAGTCTGTCAACAAAGTCTGTAGTTGATAGCATTTTGCCTCACCTGTCACAAGTCTGTATGCTCTGATAAATTAGCTATATTGGGTTTCAGATTTAAATTGGAAAGTACTACAGAGTAATAAGTTACTTTACTGGTTTCTTTCTTTTGATCTCGAATTGCTAGTTTATAGTCTACTCTGCATGTAGTGATCTGAACTTACTTTGTTAAAAGTAGTTGTCTGTTTTAAAGTTCTGGATAAAGTCCAGTGCTGAATGTCAGGCCAAACAGTGGGCAGAAGAGGAAAAAAAAAATTCCTGTTCTGTTTGGAGGTCATGCTCTATACATCTCCAATTCAAGTGAAGTCAATCCTGCACTGTCTATGAATAGAACAGAAGAATATGTGCATTACCAAATCCTCTACATCTGGTGGTGGTTCATTAGTTGTTCCTTGACATCTTTTTATGTGGTCATGCATAGCACTCAGAAGAGTTAGACATGGGGTACAAGGCTGAAGATTGATTCAATTAAATTCCCATGTAAGACCTTGCTATCCTCTTGTAGCAAGTTCTTATATAGGTACATATATAGATATATGCATGTATATCTCCTTAAAAAACTATACTGAGCTTGGATGGCCAGGTTTTGGTAGTGAGAGCGTGGATACAGGAGTGGCTTCTGAGAAAACTTGCCAAAAGCTTCCCTCATGTCCAACAGAGCCAATGCCAGCTGGCTTCAGGATGAACCTGCTGCTGGCCAAGGCTGAGCCAATTAGGACTGATAGTAACACCTCTGTGATAACATATTTAAGACAAGAAAAAAGTTATTGTGCGGAAGTAATTGCAGCCAGAGAAGGAGTGGAGTGAGAATATGTGAGAGGAACAACTCTGCAGACACCAATGTCAGTGGAAAAGCAGAGGGAGGAGATGGTCCAGCTGCCAGAGCTGGGATTCCCCTGCAGCCTGTGGTGAAGACCATGGTGAGGCAGCTGTCCCCCTGCAGCCCACGGAGGACAATGGGAATGCAGAAATCCACTTACAGCCTGTGGAGGAGACCCACACCAGAGCAGGTGGATGCCAGAGAGAGGGCTGTGAACTGGTCAGAAACCTATTCNGCAGGTGGATGCCAGAGAGAGGGCTGTGAACTGGTCAGAAACCTATTCTGAAGTGGGTTCCTGGCAAGGACCTGTGGACCCATGGAGAGAGGAGCCCATGCTGGAGCAGGTCTTCCTGGTAGGACTCGTGACCTTGTGAGGGACCCACATTGGACTAGGCTGTTTGTGAAGGGCTGCACTCCATGTGGCAGCAGTTTGTAGGGAACTGTTGCCTGTGGGAAGCACTCATGCTGGAAAAGTTCATACAGGACTGTCTACTATGGGGAGGGAACCCACACTGGAGCAGACAATTCCTCCTGAACAGGAACAACCTCTGATAAACTGACTGTAACCCCCATTCCCCATCTTCCTGTGCCACTGGGAGAGAGGAGATAGACCTGGGAAGGAGGTAGGGGTGAGAGGAAGGTGTTTCTAAGATTTATTTTACTTCTCATTATCCTGCTCTGATTTTGTTAGTAATAAATTCAGGTAATATCCCTACTCAAGTCTGTTTTGCCTGTGATGGTATTTGGTGAGTGATCTCTCCTGGACCTTATCTAAACCCTTGAACCTGTAGTTATATTTTCTCTCCCCTGTCCAGTTGTGGAGGGGAGTGTTAGAGCAGCTTTGGTGGGTGTCTGGCATCCAGCCCGGGTCAACCCATTCCAAAAATACTATTTGGGCTTTTTTTCATTCTGGGAAAAAAGGATATTCCCCAATGAAAAGGGAGCTTATTAAAACATCTTCAGATAGGTATTTGAAATGCATATATAGACATATGTCTATAAACAGGCTCTGAAAACTGTTGAGAGCAAAATGTCCTGCTGTGCTTCTGTGCCTGGTGCTGACAGAAAGTTCAATAGAAATGGTCCATGTTAATCTTCTGTGCTTGGTATCTGAACTCTGATGTCTGACTCCTTAAAACACACGTGAAACAAGGCGTATTACTGATTCTACTGAGCAGGCAAAAATCAAAGCCTGAACAACAGAGAACAATGTTCTCTCTTTTAAACCACTCTTTAGTTTTTCTGGAGAACATCACTACAGGACTGGCCTAGAAAGAAAAAAGCAATTGGGGATTTCAGAGTGCTCAGTGTCCTTGCAGTGTGTGTGAGCACTGCCACTAAAGGCATGCTGAAAATAAACTCTTTTGAAAGAAAAAAAAATAATAGCAATCAACAAGACTTCATGAAGACAATATTTTATAGATCAGAAATCAAGATCAGAACAAGTAAAGGTTATAGATCTTGTATGTTCATCAGGCTTGATAGAACTCAATTTTCTTCTGGGTTGATTAAAGTTTATTCAATGTTTCATTTTAGTAAAAATTAAAAGGCATTGTGAGCTAGTCTGAAGAAAAACTGTGCTCTAATTTATGCTCCAAAATAATTTCTAAGCAACTGAATAAAACACGGAAGAACTAGTTCTCACTATTTATGAATTAAAGAATGCACTGGTAGATATTATAAAACATCAAACTTAAAAGTGTAACTGAAAAATAGAAGATGTTTTTCTGTGTACCAACATTTTCCATTTGTTTTTTCATTGTATGTTTTTATCATTATATCTGTAGCTGTTAATCTATGAGATGTTTCCTGTGCGAATATGAAGGGAAAAACACCAGAATGAGAACACTTCGTTCAGTGCAGGATGATTTTTACTGTTTCATCATCTCATTGTTCATTAGGGATAAGAATTGAACTCAATCTCCAGCTCTGATGTAGATTTGCATATTTAAGTTGGTCAGAATTTCATTCAAGTGAGCCTTGAATTGTATAACTGATTCCAGTAGACTGCTCTGACTTCACAGATATGACCAGCTTTGGACAGGAATGTGTGTGACTCTACATAATTTTTGAATCTGTGGATCAGAAATGTCTTAGTGGTGCATGATAATAGTCAATTTTATATAATTCTAGTAATACAGCTGTTGTGATGCTTGGCCTCCATCATATTGGGTGGATAATAATGTGAATAAGCAAACACCATTGGATTCTTCAATTTCTCTTAAATGGAAGGGATTTCTTCCCCAGCTCTTTAATTCTCTGTCCACTAGAAACTCCTACACGGTTCTGAGACCTACAGTACTTTGGAAGGAGCCCTCAATTTTAAATGAGATGTCTACCCTTTCCTTTTGTTCTTCCAGTTTCAGAGGATTTTCTCTTGAACCTGATTCTAGACATCCTTTATCACCTTTGCTTATGGACTAAACAAACATGAGATTTGCAGTGCTTCTGTGAAGGAAGAGGGAGATAGGGGTAGAAATTGATGCTGTGGCTTCTCAGGGTTAAAAGAGAAGAGTTGTGTGGTGTTAGACAGGGTATGGAATCAGGGTATGGTGTGAGAGGACAGGGAGGGAGAGAGGAATGGACATAGGACATGGGAGAGAGGAATTAATCCAAAAAGCACTTTAAATGATATTTAAAAAGAGCAATCATTGCTTCAATGAGTTTGCGCTGTGAATTGGTATGTGAAAAGTGAGCTACCAGTGGTGACAGAGGAATTCTGATTGGTCTTTTTGTAGCAGAACAGAAAGGGGTAATAAAAAACAGCTTTAGGGAGTGAGACCAAAGAGATGGAATATAAATATAATGAATGTGGAGGTGAATGAATATATTGTGTCCATTTTGAGGTATTGTTTTAGTTTTCTTGTCTTCTGTGTATGACTACTATTGCAAGTAGTGAAGAGGGAAAACAGCGGGCAAGATGGGCAGATGATAGAAGGTATATTTGAAATAGGATTAGGAAGAACAAAATGGTGCTGCTTGGCATAGTGGGAGGGATTTAACATTCTGGGCATGGGAATTAGTATGGAAAAACATCAGGAAAAATGGCCCAAAGATGGTGGGTTCACAATGAATGACAAAGGTGAAAAAATGTCCTGAAGCTGCACGGAATTAAATGGAAAAAAATTTTAAAGGCTGATGTGGTGAGAACCATGGTATGGGCAAGCAAAGCAACCTAAAATAGGCTGAAAGTGATAAAGTTTCAATTAGTTGTGGAAGGGACTATTTTTGAGGAGGTGGCAAGGGATGGTGAGCACAACTGGCGAGGAAAGCAGAGAACTTAATTCAACAGTGCCAGTAAAACTTGGTCTATGGCCAAAGGAGCTGCTAGGAAACATAACTATGTGGGGGATGTGAAATAACCTATGATTATGATCATCATGAGTCCTAGTTCATTTTCCTTACCAAGCATGTAGCATTATATCTTCTGATTTAAACCTATTTCAGTTTGTATGTAGCTATGACCTATCTAGGGGAAAATGTAAAAACTGGTATTTTTTAAGGTTAATATTGTTACTCCTTTTGGGTTAATTCTTCTTTTCTGTTGATTAGCAGGTCACCATTAGTACCAGCTTCTGATTTGCCCGTAAAGCATTACTCTGCTTTCTTGTATAAATTTATAAAATACCAGAGTTCTATGTCCTAAAAAAGGTCTGTGATGTGCTGGGTAAGTAACAGCTGAATTAACCTTTCTGATGGCAAATTTTGATTGTATATGTCAGCTGTTTCCAGTGAGAGGGCCACTCAGATGAAACAAACAGCATTAGCTTTGCAGTAAGGGTACTTTCATTGCTGGGTATACTCCGTGTGTCATCTACCATTGATGTAATTAACAAAGTATCTTCGCACGCTGATGTCTCTCAAAACTCATTTCATGGCACAATTAATTTGACAACTGTCTAAATTACAACAATGGGTGTTAATACTGTATTTTCTTAATACTGGAATTGAAGTTTGTCTTCCAGACCAAAATTACTGTCTCAATCTGTAGTTTGCAATGCTAACTTTGACACTGATAGTCTGATAAATTGCTCAAAACAATTTTCAACCAGTCAGAACAGATATGATTTTCTTCACTCGGGATGAATACCAAGCATTTAGATCCCCATCCAGCTGCCTCATCTTGCCAGATATTACGTGATAACACAATGTCATTTTGTAGTGACAGACCATAATTTTGTTCCTATTCCAAACATTGCCCTTTATGGGATATAGAAGCAGCACTTGAACACTAAAGTTCGTTTCACAACTTGCAATCTAAAGTAATATCACAAACTCACATCACGTAGAATATCCTAGTGAAGGGCTATTTAAGGAATAATTTCAGAAAATATGGTGTGATCTCACGCTTTTTAGATCCAACTTGTTGCTTATATAGATGCTGATAAAAGAGTCAATCACAAACAGAAGTTGAAAAGCCACTGAATCAATGGAACAAAACTCGGGATCCAGGTTTTGGGTTCAGCTGGTGATAATTCACAAGGAAAAGATTTTTTTTACAGATATAGTTTTCTAGGTCTCTGAATGAATCGGCAGAACTAAAAATCATTACCATATAAATACAAAGGTCAGTTGTCAATAATATATCCTGTACTTGACAAACATGAAATCCCTGATATCTTACCAGGTGCATTATAATTTTAGACCTTTGTGTTAACTAAAATATTATGGGTTTTTTTTCTCTGGCAATCACAGTAAAAATGCTCATGAAACTCCTGCAAATGGTTGATATTATTAAATCATGCCATATTGCATATAGTTTGAAAGATAATTTTTCATATTTTTTTTCCTTACTTCACTTTTTTTTTTTTAATTTTTGCTGACAGTGCAGAAACATTCCAGAGCCATATTTGTTTGTGCTGATGACAAGAGAAAGTCTATACAGGCAATTTTCTGAGCACTCTAAATATAGAAGACAGGATTTTAAACTACTTGACCATCTGACTTTCCAGAGATTTGAAAGGGATTGGCCTTCCATGGTTGGGGGTGGGGAAAGTTAAAGGCAGCTGAGTCATATGTTAAATAGCTCTTATATATTTTAAGAACTCATTTTTTCTTTATTTCCCTATTTTTATCTTGGACACTTCACCTCCTTTCTACATAGAAAAGGCAGCAATAGGTCAGTTTCTCATACAATTTTTGCTGCACTGTTGTGTTGACTGTCAAGAATGTATTTTGTAATAGTTATCATTCAGAATAACATTTTCTTAAATTTTGTTTTGGATCAAATGGAAAAAGAAAAGGAGCATTGGTTGAGTATACTTTGGAAAACAGCAAATACTGTAGGGCAAGAACTGCACTTTAACCAGAGGGTAAATTTTTAGGACTTGCTTTCTCCTCTTAATGCATAATAATTTTTTTAAGAAACCACCATGTAACTGTGGTACCTTTGTACATCGTACCTTCATACTGTAATCACCATTCTCAGAGTCTTTCTCTGCAGTTGCTGCATCTTGTATCTTAGCCACAACAGTTCTTGTTACAGGTAATTTACAGAATAACTTAACTTGTGTTATCAAACACCATCTATTTAATTAACTGTTAATCAAGGCTAATTCTGTGCTTAAATGAACTGGAATACCTTGCCAAGACCTGTGTCAGTCATACATGCCATGAACATACTCATATTACCTCAGGGCATCTCTTTTAATGCACAGAGCCAGCCTGTAGATCCAGTTTACTTTCAAAGAACAGGGGAATACCTGGAGGAAATAATGAGTACAATTACTCCTATTACAGCAGCCCAAATGATCAGAGCTCCTTTGCAGTAGTTACTTTATATACATGAGGTTGGAAAGTGTCTCTGCCCCAAATGGCTTCCTAAATAAGCACGAGTGGGAAAATTTTACTATTATTGTCCCCACTGACAAGAATTGAATAAAAGAGTAATTTACTGACTGCCCTCAGGTCATGAAAGAAGCTGTTGGCAGTACTGCTGATTAAAAGTAAGTATTCACAGTTCCAGTGCAGTGCTTCATCCAAAAATAAATATTTGTTAGACATATGAGTGAGAACATCCTGAAATATATCCTGATGTTCCTTTCTCTGGAAAACATCCTCATGGTCCTAGGCTT
>VXBX01003761.1:1262467-1309888 GCA_013400415.1 Scytalopus superciliaris | reverse complement strand
TTTTTTTTTTTTTTTTTAAACCAATGGATCTTGAAACTTAAATTATTGGAAGAAAGACTGAGAAGTGGTTAAAGGTGGTATACACAATAACTAAAATACTCTTGGGATTCAGTTCGGGTTTATTGCATTTAGTCTGCTCAGCCAAGTAATATATATCTAGTTCCAGGTATTTGCTTCTTGTCTCACTTTATATGGTGTTGGTAGGAAATTGGCACCATAGATATTCTTTACAAGCAGGAATGATGTACGTCTCTGCATAAAACAATTTTGTACAGCTCACAGGAGCTGAAACATGCTGGTTAATTTTCCATTTGATTTTCTGCAGTGTTGAGGAGCAGTTCCCAGCATATTTGTTGGCTGGCTGACCTTGTAACCTGGAACATCACGGTCTGGTGTTACATCTCGCAGACCAGTTGACAACCTCAGCTTGGATGTGTTATATGTGAACACCCTGTGTGTGTGTGTGTGTGTATGTAAGTGCAACTCTCTTGTCTTCTCTTCTCCCTCCAGGGTAAAGCTTTAAGTCCTTTGATTATTCCTGCTGTGGTTTCCTGAGGGCTTGATAACTAAAAGATGATGATAAAGAGGAGGGAACAACTTTATCTTGTCCCCATTTCAGTCTGAAGAAACCTGTCAACACACAATTCAGCAGACGGTTGGCTGCAAGGAAGGGATGCAGAGAAGAGAAGCTGCGCTCCATTCTGATGTATCACCTCACTTACACATCTTTTGCTTAAGGAATGGAATATCCCATTCAACCTAATAACACTTTTACAACATTCAAAGAGGAAGACGTAATTTTCTGCCACCAGACTTGATAGAGCAGATATAACAACTTTCGTCAGGTTGTCATGGGGAATTTCACAGCCAAAGCACCTCAGCATGGAGCATTACCCACTGCTGTTAGGCAGGAGCTGCTGCAGAGCACAGGCTATCTCAGTCGTACAGCATTTGTTTCTATTATGCAAATATCTGAAGGAACTAAGTTGAGAATTTAACATATATTTTTGCCACCTGTCTGGTGCAGGGCTTCACAGGGGAAATTTATCAGTGGACCTTGTAAGCTTAGATCAACTTGATTGACTCGCTTTTCTTGACAGGTGAAGCAGTTGTTCATACCAGTCCCATGTTTGACCTCAGCACTGGGCAGGTAAAGACCAGGCTGAGTTGTTACAGTCTTCTCCCTGATTTTATCCAGGTTGTTCTAAACTGCTGATCATTGTAATATCTCATCACTCAATAATTTGACAGAATTAGTAGCAACTACCATACTGGTGTTAGCTGAAGGACTGTGATTATGAATAAAACAGGCAGTAATGCAGGTCAGTCTCTGTTAGTTATTGGAATTGTAGTGATTTGTAGGTTCAGTTGGATATATATCAGAATATATTAGAAAATAACACTGCCCTTAGAACAGCAAGGATATTTAAAAATATTGTCCAAATCCCCTTAGAGATACTAACTTCTAACGCTTTATCTCTGTATTTTTATATGATGAAAGCAAGCTGTCTTTACAATTTTGAGGAAATGTTATTATATCACTGTATAAATCCACATTAGGCTTGGATCTTGAATGCTTTAAACAATTCTGGTTCCTCCATCTCAAATAAAACATTAAATAGCTTAAAAAGTTAGAGAGATGAATAACAAAGATAATCACGGGTATTGGAAAATTTCCATAATATAAAGTTAAGTATGCTAATACTGTTTAGTCTGGAGAAAATCTGACTAAGAGACAACAAACTAGAAGTCTTTAAAGCTTGACATAAAGAAGGTGAGTAGAGTTCATTGTCCTTTGCAAGTGTAAAACATAAAAGACCTCAAATGAAATTAGAAGGTGTTCGTTTCACAGCAAAAGGAAGCACTTCTGAATGTAATGTGTCATTCAGTCAAGGAAGTTATCAACACAAGGTGCTGAAAAATCTTAAGATTTTATAGAGCAGTTGACAGATGCAGAAGATCCAAACAGGGTTGCTTAACAGGAATTTCTTACCTCTGCCTCAATAAGCCATAGGAAGCTGGGGGCAGTACTGTGGGTAAATGTTTATTTTCTCACACTCTGCTCTGGGCACGTACTGGCCAGTGGCAGAGTTTATGTATGGCAGAGATCCAGCATGATACAGCTGTTCTTTCCATTCTTGTGTCCTGGAATCAGTAGCACTGCTACAACTGAGAAATGTACTCTGAGATGAAAAGCACTATCTAGATAAAAAGGTTCATTTTCTAAAAAAGAAAAACATATCTTCATAAGGACTGATTCATCTTTTTATAGCCAATTAGAATATAAATAGCTCTTAAATGACTGTAGAAGAAATTATGGCAAAACGCTGAAAGGCTAATTTTTTATTCTTTTTTTTCAAACCTGCCCTTTCAAATATTTTGTTGTCATAAAGAAGGGAGAAATCAGCATTCAGGGTTGCCTGTGTCTCAGACTGGATCTGCCAGGGTACCTAGATGAGTTAGGCAGCCACTTCTTGCTGAGGTTCAGCAGAAGTTGGCATCTTCTTTGTCTGACCTTCCAGAAATCCTTGTCTGAATGCCAGTGTATGGTGCTGTGTCTGCAAATTAGAACTGTATTATTTGTGTCACCTGTAAGAAAACCTGGCCAGATATCTTAACAAGGCAGATTAACATCCGTCTGAGACACACATCCTGGAATAATGAGTGCCTCTTCCTCACAGAGATACAGATCTGAATAGCAAACACTTTCTCCTTTTGTTTGGATTTGCTGTTCACCTCTGCTTTGATTTTATGTTCTGTAAAGACATTCCAGAAACATTTTGCTCTCTAATGACTAGCTAAATATAAAAGAACGGCTAAATCTTAAATCATTCCTCCAAAAGCTGAGCTATGCCTCTGAATATGTTTCTGGATTAAATAGCTTTTTTCCCCACCTTAGAATTCATTTTTATTTCCCAGTCCTTGTAAGTCTTTTGTAGTAATTCTAGAGGTAAAGCAGCATGGTGCACCTACCCATTACTAATTTTCTACATGGCCAAGAAATGTCGGGGATTTAATGCTGGCAATATCTTTGGAGACCAATTCACATACAAAGGAAAAAGAATCCTGGTTTACAATTGATTTTACTGAAGTAACAATTTCCTAAGCACCATTACTGTATACAGTAGGAAATAGTTATTTCCTTAGAATAAAGCAACTTGTGAGGACTGTCATAAAAGGTATATGAGAATAAAAGAATATCTTCTTTGCTTCACAACCCTTTTAACTACCTCTATAAAATTTAAGGAATTGCAATAAAACTTGGGAAAGTGCTTTGACTAGTGGGCACTATTTGACAGTATTTAGGAGATTACTATGTGCTCAAGGCCACTTGGAATGTTTGCATGCAAGAAATTATTTAAAATTATATTTATTTTCTGACTTTTTTTTTTTTTTTAGCTTAAAAGATCTCTCTCAATCTGACTTTTTTTTTTAAACAGTTCACTGCCTCCTTGGCATTTCTTCATTCCATTTTTCGTTTTACGTGAAGTCTCCTGGGCTCTGACCAGTTCAAATGCAACTTTAGTTTTCCATGGTAAATGACTGACAGTATTGGAAATTACGCTCTTTGTCTGACAGACAACTGCACGCACACTCCTAAGCATTTGGACTGAACTTGAAAATTAACCCTACCAGCTTCTTTTTCTCTTTCTCTCAGCATTGTATTGCAATTCCTACTATGGCAATGCATCTTCCATTTCTGAAGTGGCTGCCTTTTTTCCCTGTAATTATAAATGCAGCTTCAGTGCACAGTTTGGGAGCTAATGAAGATGTGCTTTGTGTATTTGCTGTTGCTTATAATAACCTGAGACATTCAGATCAAAACCAGTTAAAAGGTGGCCCATGTCAGTCAAAATAGAGCTTGTACCTTTTTGATAGCTGGTAGGTGTCTGACATTGTGTTGGTCAATTTACTAAAAGAACCCGAAAGTGCTAGTAAGACTATGAGTTTTGTGAAAATTGTAAACAAAACAGCTAAATGATGAATACAGCTGGAGCTTGATTAACTCTTTTATGTTAGTTTCTCTATGCCAAAATTTTGGAGTGTTCATGAGATGGTTTGGGAATTTTTTCCTGGAATGTAAATATCTTTCTAGCATTTCACTCTACAGAAAACTGTGAATAGGCCTCATTAGTTCACATTCTTAAAATTGCTCGTATATTTTGGTGCTGCCAGTCCAAAACCTGCAAGATTCTGCTTTTGGATTTGTGGAGTGAATGGAGGCTCTGAGACATTTCCATGAGGCTAGCTAAGTTTTCCTTGGAAGAGGTGTGCAATAGCTGTTGGGGCAGCATGTTTTACTCTGCTGGTCAAACATCTGTACCAGCTCAGGGCTAGAATATATACTGCACTGTGAGACACTGGATTATTCTCCTAATTATTGGCTTGGACCAACTCAAGTGTGTGCGTGTGAAGGGACAGATCAAACTTCACGAAGACGACGTGGTGCCCTGTCCCAACCCAGCCCCTTGGAGCAACTTGGGCAGCCCCAGAGCAGTTGTCAGTGACTGGACACAGGGCTCACTGTCCACTCCACAGCCCTGGAGCTCCCAAGCCAGCCTTCCAATGGCTGGCACAGCAGCAGTCCCAGCTGGCGGGAGTGGTCACAGGGTACCAGGGCAGGTAAAACCAACGCCTTATGGCCATTGCACGGTTGAGACCCTGCCACCTCCTGGGCTCCCGGTGTCTGGATCTGTGCTGCAGCTGGAGTGGTAGCTACAGTTCTCTCTGTCTCTTTCTTTACTTCTTCTTCTCCTAATTTCCTGTTGGTATTTGGGTAAATTAAAGCTGGATGGCTTGGATATTGCTCAGCTGTATGGGTTAGCATGTGCAAAGTCAATGCTTTGTGGAATGCTTTACTTTGGTGGAATGTTGCCTTTTCAAGTTTTGCCAAGTTCTCTTGTTTTCTAAACTTCGCCAGTAAAAACAAGGGTGTTATTTGACCTCATAAAAAATGTGTGCAGTGTCTTCGCCCATGTGCTCTCTCGAGGTATTAAAAGAACTGAAGGCCCTTTTAATAGATCTGATGGGTGGATGTATTTGGTGCCTTGTATATTTTTAAAGTAAAACTCCTTCACTGAGCTCATGGCGTGAGCCTGGGATCTTACATGCACCAACTACCTGCATAGGAAAAGAGAGGACAAAGTATATGTGACCTTCATCTATGCTCAGGCTGGGACTTACTGCCAGGATGCACCACAGAGACATCCCAGCTCATGATGATGTTCTCTGACTCAGATCTAGCCCTGGTTATTGCCATTTTGGGGCCACCCTGGTCCACGTAAACAATGTTGGTGCTTAAGAAAGCAAATCCTTGGTCCTGTGTGAAAAGTGTTGGCAATGTATAACCTTTCATAAGTAATTAATTTACTTTAATAACTGGGAAATGTGAAAAGGTAGAAACCTTTTAAATTAACAAAGTTATGAAATATTTGTGTATATAAAAACCAGAATTAATTTAGTATCTTGCACAGACAGCATGCAATATTTTCATTCCAATGTAAGAATTTGTCATTTGGAAGAAGTTGCTCACTCTTACCCATATGTCTCTTTTCTACAGCATTCAATTTTGAGATATATATGTATCAGACACTTAAACTCTGTATTATATTTGTATCAGTTTAATCTGTGCATGGTGCAAGTGGGTGTATAAATGTCTCCTGTAAGTTATTTGCTACAGGTCATCTCTTGGTTTGAGATGAGGACAGTAATACTGCATTAGAAGTTTCAAGTTCAAATACAGTTCACAGAATGGGATTCCAAAATGCCATCAAAACCCAACACCATTAAAAACCCCACTTTACTTTGCTTCTATATCTGCCTGCCTAAATGCAATCTAACCACAAATCTCACATTTACTCCTGTTATATAAAATGCATTTCTAGTGCAAACTGCAGAATGCCTACACAGTGCCCTGCAGGATGTGTATTTCCCGTGTGTCAAAAGATGCCATACTTTGTTTCCATCCTCCGTTATGCAATTCTTTTGTAATCAAAGGATTACAACGTACTCCACTATACTTGTCTGTGCTTGCACAGTGTGCAGAATTACTCTGTACTGCCCTATAATTAAGTAGAAAGCCCAGTTTATCTTGAGATGCCTTTTAGCTATAAATGGTAACTCTTCCAGATTGTAGAATCCTGGGGTCTGTGTGAAATTCAAGGTTTTGTGAGGAGCCCAAGGAGTAAGAGGCATAAACTTGAGACTGCAGTTTAGAGCAGCCTGAGGAACTCCCTTCCAAACAAACACAAGCAGCTCAAAGGAAACACTGATGTCTGGAACTGTGTGATATTGTCTTTATATGCATACTTGCAATAAAACATATAATTATAATGCAATTATAATATAATTATATAATATAATTAAATCAACTATATTTAATATATACTAATAATCATATTAGTTATATTCTGCTGTATTAGCATGATATAATTGTCTCTTTGTACATAAGCCAGATAAGGACTTGCACAAACAGAACAGGTTTTTTTGCCTATATGCATAATTATAGCAAAATATTAGACTAAACAACCCATAAATGCATTTATTAATAATACAGAGCAGATACATTATTTTTATATGCAGCTGCTCTTGTGAGCCTTCTGGACACAGAACATGAGTGCAGGTTGTTAAAGGGATCACAGACTGCTTGAAAGAATATTACCCTGTTTCTGTACACTGCCTGTTGCAGAGCTCACACACAACAGACTGTGTTACTATTGAATTGCTTATTGACTCAGAATAAGGCACATCAATGCATATGTGAGTCTGATTTTATTTATGGGGTGGTTCTGAGAGAGCAACAAGATTTATGTATCTATCTATCCAGGAGACAAATTTACATTTCCATATCCCTTTCTGTAATGCTTTAAAATTCACAAGTCATTGTTTCAAAAACTTTTTTTTTTGCATTTCTGCATGTACTATTTTTTAGTTTCATCTCACCAAACACTAATGCAAAGAATGTCCCTATTCACACTATCTTTCTTTCTGATCTCCAAAGCAGCATGATGTAGCGCATTTGTTTTCTGAGCCACATAGTACAAAAACTACAGTAATAACTGTAGATTTGAAAAGGTTCATGGGAGTGATGACAACATTTTGTAGAGTGAGCCTACAGTTTATTAGATGGACAGAGCAGATATGAGAGGCAATCTGAATCGAAGAGGATGTTGGGAAGTGCATGGATTTTTAGGAGTGGGATACATTCACCCACTTTCTGATTTCATGGCTATTATTTCTTTCCATTATTTAAATGGTTCTCTGTCTCTGGCTTCTCACTTGTCCTTTTTTCTCCAAGATGCATATATTTAATATCTTAGCTCAGGATTCTGTGTACTTGAAAAGACTGAAGCATTAGTTAGGGGAATGAATGGCAAAGGACAATGACTGGAAGGAGAGAGGGTTTCAAATAAGCAAAGCTGTAGGGGAAATAGGGATGATGGAGATGACAGGGAAATTAAGAGACATTTTATAGAACCTTTTCATAATGAAATCTTGTCACTTCTTTCCAGCTTAGTCTTCCTGAGGTGGAATCTACCTGTTCTGATTGATATTCAATCCTGTTCCTTTGGGTATTTTGGTTAGTGTTATTAATAGTTACTCAATAGCAGAAGAAGAGTCTCATCAGCCTTCAGTTGTCTCCATTCAGCTTTATATGGCTGTGAATCTGTAGTTTGTCTGACTGTTATGATAATTGCATAGACCCTTTCTTTGACTTTCCTAACAAATTGGCTTATACAAACTCCCATATCTGCCTGTGGTTCCAGGGCATTGTTTAGGATGCTGGGTTGCAGCATCCCTTGCTGCACAGAATGCAGAGGATGCAGCTTTTTCTGTGTCTTAACTGGTAAATACCTCACTGAACAAATAGCATGATCATTTCTGTCATGTTGAGTTTGCTCCTTGCTTTGTTTGTGGGAGAGTTTATCAGTGGAGATAGAATCTAGAGTCATATTTGTTTCTCTTGGTTGGCTTTGACGGTTATTGGTTGTGGATTTCTTGTTTTTTGCTTGTAGAATAACAAAACTTTTGATTGACATTATCACACTAGGAAGGCTGGGACTCTGTTTACAGTGAATGTGCAGAGCTATAGGCAAAATGTAGAGGATTTTTACTGTTTTTCATGATCTTTATACTCTGAGTAAAAAACCATTAACTTTCTTTGGAAGTTGTAAGGTGCTCAAATTTTCTAGTGCTAAGGACTCATATAACATAAAAATATATACCTACAAACATGTCAAGAATGTATATTTCTAAAGTAATATTGATGACACTTTTAAATATTAATTAACTTTTGAAGATAATTTTTTTTGTCATATACACTTATATATTGCTGCCATTATGGTGATCTTAATTGATTCTCTCGTAAGAATTACAGTTGCTAATTTTGTATTCATAGTAAGTGAATTTCTTCATTAGAAATTATTTTTATGGCTCGTTTTAGCTGTGAAAGGATAGTTTTTCACTGCATTTTCTTTTCCTTCCTGTTTCTATCTTTTCAATACCACCAATATGGAAATTCAACATGTCAGACTTCTGAAGAGCTCTCATTCTTGTCTCCCTCTTAGCCCTCAGTCTGTTAGCCAGGCAACTGTGATGCAGAGGTCACAATGTTAATCTGCTGTTGCAAAGCTAGACTGTGTGGTGCTGCTAAGCTACAGATGTCCAAGCATGAAGGTCTGCAACGTGCTAAAATGGTGATGTTGTCAGAATTCTTATTAGCACTGATTCCTGCATTTTCTGCAGGAGCAGTTAGTGACAGCAGCCCATGAAAACCTGTGTCATCTTATTCCAAGTGTCTCGTATGGTAGGATTTCTGTCCTTGTCTCAGTTAGACACAGAGATGCACAGCATCAGAAAGATCTAAAAGCAAGACCACCAAACTGCTCACTGTGCATGGGAGAGGGTCTACTATTTCTCTATTGCAGGTCACTTTTTTTGTGGCAGTGGTGGTGGTAAAATAACTGTCATTTTCTGCAGCTTATATAAAATAGTTTAAGGGGATGATATTTGCTGGACATAACTCAGGGGGANTTTTTTTTTTTTCTTTTCTTCAGGGTGGTAGGTGAAAACATGCTTTCCCTTGCTTGGTCTGAGTGGACTTGTTGCCCTTGCCATATGTGCAGTACTAAATGGAAACAGTGTTCATTGAGGAATGATGATGCTTTATAGTGGTAAAATTTGACTCTTTTAAAATTTGTTTGTTTTCTGCCTTACTCTGTCTCTTTCATCTAGCTTTCCTTAAAGCAAAGGCAAAAATTGGAAACATTTAACTGATTGTGATTTTTCAAAAGCTATCTGGAAAATGGGTTCACTGACATATATGCAGTATATACCTCTGGTAAACAGAAGTGGATCATCCACATTTCAGCTCATTTTTTTTTCCAGCAGGGAGATTTTTGAAGACTTAACGAGTTGAAAAGGGCAGAGCAGGTGAAGCAAGGGATTGTTTTATCCACCCCTTTCACACTAAGCATGTGATGTTTTTCTGAGCAGTAAGAAATTTATTTTCAGAAGACATTGTCAAGTTCACTGGGATTCACTGACTCCTGATAGCAATGTAAGCTTGAGACAGCAGTGACGGGCTTTCTTCTAGGACACCAAGTAGTGTGAAAAATAAGCTTCCTTCAACTGGAAACATGGCTAAGTTATGGTACCACCATGAAAATTAACAACGACTTAGATCAGCCAAGAAATAATTATGCAGGATTTCTGATCAGACACATACATATTTTCTCAACTTTGCTGGTGATACTTTCTGCAGGCAGCCTCTGTTGTGGATGTCTTGCAGCTGAGCACCCCTGGTTTCCTCTCCAACTTGTCCTTCTAGAAGATGCAGAGAAAGCAGAATGCTGCAGCAATAGTCAGGCACTAATTATTTTTGCCAGCACGAGCTCATTTGGCCTTTGATTTTGAACTGACAGTTAATAGATAGGGCAGTTGCAGAAGTGGGTGTGTTTTACAGCGCTTGGCAAATGACTGCCTAAATCATGGGTACCGTCTGCAATTGCAGTGTGATAAAACATCTCTCTGTTTACTCTCTTTATTGAAGATGTATTCACAAAGAAGATATATTTTTTTCAATATAATGATTGGTATATTGGCATTGATAAAGTGAACTTTACAGAAGGTAAGTGGGTAAGTGTTATTATCATTGCATTACAGGCAGAAACCGAGCTTGCATTTGCTGCATGAGATGTGGGTGTACGGGGAGGGGCAGCCTTAGGCAGCCCTGTAGTCTGTGGTGGGTAGTAAGGACTGGGGCAGCTGGAGCATGTAAGGATCCGTGGCTGTGTCTCTGCTGCAGAAATGACTAGGGCCAGGAATGAAATCCTGGGGCTGCTAATACTTGTTTTGCAGTCTGGAACTGTTTTGTGATGTCAGGACCAGTTTTGTTTTCCCACCTCTCAAATAATATCCAAAGATGCTTTGCACCTTCAAGGCTTCTGTTACACCGCAGATCTGCAACCTGTAGCCTGCATTTTGTGCTGATAAAGTGTTGTTTTGATGAGCTGTGACACATCCATAGCATTATTCAAAATGCTCTGAACTGAAAATAATATGCAATGAAATAGCATTTATGCATTCAGGCTTTGAGGCAACCACAGGGGACCAAAGGGAAACCCTCTGCCAAACATTATGTAGAGTGACAAGGCAATACCATGCAGCTTGTGCTTTATTTAGCAATATGGATAAAGTCTGAATCCTTAGCTTGGTATATCTGAGCTGATGTAAGGTGCTATTTCTGGTAAAAAGTGTGAGATCTGTGGTCACTTTCCAGCAGTCATCTCATGAACTGGTGTGGGAACAAGAACTGAAATTTAGGACCTCTAGACTGCCAATTCTTGTGCTCCTTCCCTCCAGAAAATGCTACAATGAAAGACAATAAAGGAGAAAAAAGCATCCAGAGAAGGTAAAATTATGGTTCCTGATGACATACTGTTTCTGTTGTCTCATCAGTTCAATGGAGAATTGCAGTAGAGCAGGACTAGTGCTGTTCTCTGAAGCCCCGGGGAGCTCTGACTTTATTTGCAGAAGAAGTTGGACTGAATTCTAAAGTAAGAAGAAATTTAAGTCAAATGCATTGCTAAAATTATGTGTTATGGATGCATGAGGGATTAAAGAGTTTAAAAATAATGATTTACTCAAGGCAGCCTTGAGGATCAAAGCTTTGGCTTCAATGCTGTCTCAAGGTGGACTTTAGTACCTCATGGGATAGTTTCATGGCTCAGTGCAACACAGATAATTTGGCATTCAAAGCTGTCAACAACATGGATTAATAAAGCATTTAGAATATCTTTAAAGTTATTATTGCAAGCCAAGTCTCATACCCTTCCTGAGTGCTGCTGTAACTGAAATGTTTGTTTCTGAAATGCCCAGTTTCTGAGTTTTTGTTTATTTGGTTTCTTTTTTTTTTCCTTCAGAGAAAATATCCTTGAAATTGAGGGTAGGTGATTAAAACCAGCAGGAAATATATAAGAGAATTGTTGGTGGTCTAAGAAGGGATTTAGAGACTCCAGCAGGGGAGAAATAATTTTTTATAAATTTAATATGAGGGTAAATAGTATTATCTCTGTTTTGCAAATGCAAGAACTTATTCAAGATCATTATTCACAGCCCACAAGCTTTTGTGTTTCTTTTCTTAGCTAACTGCATCACGACCCTGTCTCAAGCAGAAGGGCAGGAAGATGCACATAAACTCAACTTCCTAGCAGGGATTATCTCATAAGGCAACCTTTAATTTTGGCAGCAAGTCAAAGGTTTACAGCACATCAGCAAATGAAACATGAGGACAGTTCATGGTGCTGCAATCAACTCACTCTCTCTCAGCTTCCAATAAGCAGAGGTCAGCGTAATTATCTCCTTGTCACTTTTGGGGTCTTTGTAGCAAATGAAGCAATCAGACCTTGCTATGGAAGAGCACTGTATTGCTTTGGTACTTTTGGCACAATGTGGTTCCTTGGCAAGGCCCCATGGCCCTCTCACAGCGAGCTCCTGGCCCGCTCTCAGCTTGCAAGGAAAAGGATCTGATAGCCTCTCAATGAGCCTTTTCCAAAGTGGGAAATACCTAATTTGCTTCCTTGCTGTGTGCTTGCTGGAGCAGAGTGCCAATCCTTTCAAACGGGCCTCTGAGGAAGTGGATACACTGCACATTGACCACCTGTACTTTACACAGGTTTGGTGCCTTAAGCAGAAGTTCTACAGACAGACCAATGGAGTAATTTGGAAGGGTTGTAGGGACAAAATTAACTGCTAGCTTCTAATGTAAATATGAACATTTAGACAAATTGAGAGAAAGGGCAATGTGACTACCTAATTATTATGAAAAATGGTATTCATGTTTTGTGCAATTATGACTGTATTAAGTCTATTTCAAGCAACTAATATGCAGACCTGATTCAGAAGAGATTAATTGGTGATGTGAACACTTAAGCTATATAATTTACTCTGATTGAAGAGGCAATACTGAAATGTGGCATTAGCAGATGTTGGATGAATTTTTGCTCTGAATCCATTCACTGAAGATGCTAGGTAAAGCTCCCCTTTATTCTAAACAATTAAATAGTCTAATCCCTGGATTTGACTTGCATTTCTGTTTTGTTTCTTTGAGTTATTTGTTAAGAGTTGCTGCTGTAGCAATAGCCAGTTTTGTGATGAAATGAAGCACATTCCAGGTTCAGCTGTTAAGATCTGTATGGGGGCCCTTTGGCAGGATCCAGCAGGGTGCTTATTAAAAACACCTGACCCTTTCTGTTTAATATTCAACACCATATTTTTGTTCTCCTCAAGCTCACTGGTCATCACAGGGCAAGTCTCTGGGTACTCCACTGCTGTGAATTATTCACTACTACTCTTCTCATCCCAGAACAGACAAAAGTCCGTTTTGTGTATTGTGATGGCACAAGCAATTTCCTAAATCCACACTTTCTGAAATGGAAGGGAAGCTGCAAGTCATCTCCTTAATTCCATTGACAATGAAACAGTTAAATACATTCATTCACTCAAGACCATAGGTTCTGTTCCAGAACCAGAATTTCATCTGCGGTGTGGATGCCCCTGAAAATTGAAGTGTGAAGTAAGGGGAGAGACAGACGAATTACTAAACTGCAGTATCTCAAATACACATAATAAAACTTGATTATGATTAGAGTTCAGTTGGAGGACAACTATTTATATAGTAGCGTATCATTCCGTTTCATTCACTGCAGGCACAGAAATCGCACCTGGATGCCAATATACATGCTATGCAAATTTGCCTTAATACCGTAAAGTTCTAAAGTATCAGCAGAGCAGGATCCTATAACAACTGTGTCCACAATGCCTAACTATGTGCAGTTAACACAGATATTAAATTGAATGCTGCTCTTACTATTATAAATGACTGCTTTGCTGTCTTTGTCAGCAGAGTTGTGGCATTCATCCCGTTGCTAAGGATAAGATGACCATCTGCATTTCTGCAGAGTGATGGCTACCCAGAGTGAGTTCAATAAAAGAAAATTATGGCTTTGTGCTTTGCTACAGCTGATAAATCATGAGCAGGTCTTGCACTGAGGCAAAAAAATGAAAAATAACATTATGTGGCAAGACTCTTTATGGGGCACCAACTGAGCGGCCACTTGAATTGTAATACCCCCAGAATGAACATCATGCAAGTGGTAAGTAATGGTCTGTTCATGAGGAACTGAGCACATTGCATTGTTAGGGACACTGGTGGATACGTGTCAGGGAAACACTAAAGGGACACTGGTGATCTTTGTGGGAAACATGGACAGCATGTGTGTACCTGCTATCAGGCTGTATTCTGTTTTCTTCCTTCAGAACGAATCTCCTCAGTGCTAGTTCAGCATAACATTCCTCTCCCTTTATGTGACCTGGGGTCTTCTGCAACAGCCTATTCTGTTAGCCTAAAAGACTGTCTCCTGAAAATCAAAGCTGGTTAAAAGATGGCCTCAGGGACCCCTTGGAGGTAGTATCGACCTTCTTTTTAGGATTTGAATATGGCCTATTGGAGACTGGGGTTCTCTGACTAGATACATCACTGTAAAACCTCCAGTTGTCTTATTTCTCAAGTAATAAAAGCCCCTCTGGGAGGTGGGGACTCTGACATCAGCTGAAACCTAAGCAGGAGTCTTTGGTCCCATGTATCAATTCTTCCTGAAGGTAATTGATTTTCTGGTTGTGTTTTCTTCTTCAGTCTATTTGAAGTCAGTCACTAAAGTTCTAATGGTTTCTCCCCAGTTTAGTTATCCTGAGTAGTGGGTGCATTACATGCATGGTTTTGCAAATGAACAGAAACATGTGCTAAGTGAAGGCAGAGTAAATGCTGTGGAAAGTGGGTTTCTAAGTAGAGTTTTGACTGTTACCTTATAAATATTCATTGTTGTCTACAATATAATAAGGTATTTTCAGTGCAGTAGTAAACTTAATTATCATTTAAAGACTATTTGTAGCCATTTTCTTACATTAATAGTTAAATAACTGTTTAAGAACGAATTTTGATCTGAGTTTAGTAGGAACAGCTTAGGGGGGGGTCTCTGATCAAATCGGGTGTAATACAGATCCTACTGTGGCTCCAGACATTCAGAACTGCACTCCTATCTATTTCTTTTTCAATTTTACAGTCTCTGCTTAAATACTGCAGTGATTGTCAGTCAAGAAATGCCTCCAGGTGGGTTTTCCCAAAGGACTCAGCATGATGTCAACAGGAACAGTGCTTTAGAAAACCTCAGCTTGAATAAATATCGAAAAGCATAATAATCACTGAAATTCACTTACCTAGAACACTATTACATGTGCTGCGGGGGAAAAGGAAGAAAAGGGGAAAAATACGTTTTTGAATCTGACATTATTATTCTTTATTGCTAATTAATCAGTCGGACTGTATTTATTCTCTAAAGGACCACTAGATGTCAGCACATATCCAGGCTACTATAACGGGACCAACAACCATCTGGTAGTAAAAAAACCCCTCTACTATGGAATGATGTAATTTAGATAGGACACAGTCAGAAAGTGTTTTGTTTGACTTCATAAAAATTTCACATACCCACACTGTAACAGCGACTGTTTCGGCCATGCAAAGAGGGGGACTTCTATGTATGTCACTTCTTGCTCGTGTTTTGCAAACAGCATTCATGGCCATCTGCATTCTGTCCACTGTTGTTCAAGAAGCACTTCTCATATGAAAGTCTACCAGGTGCAGCTTTATAGTGAGGATGGCTAATGTCTTTTTTTTATTTATTATTATTATCTAAATATTTAATGGCCAAACTTACTTTAAACATGATACATGACAGTTAGTTCTCTTTAAAGTACTGAAAACAAAAAGTCTGAATAAAAGTTTAAACATATTATTCACAGTATAATATGATGTGCTACTAATCTCTGAGATCAGGCAAAAAAAATCCCATGTGCATTTGGAGTGTTCTCAACTCACCTGTATTTCATGTAAGAAATAATGAAAAAAAATCACGTTACTATGCACTCAGGCTATTTTAAATGCATAGACACAGTTCACTGCTTGCATTACCTTTAAGTTAGATAAAAACCTTTCTTGATCAATTTTGCCAGGATTAGTATTTGAGCATATACATGTTAATATGCTGTGTATTCACTGCACAATAGATATCTAGATCCAATGTCAAAGCATAGAGCAGTTTGGGTGGTTTTGACAGGTAATCCTTTTTTCCTAACCATCCATATCTTCAGGAAAATTGTGTTTTGGAAAATTGGACATATAAACTGGAAACTGTTATTTAAACAGAGGCATTTTTTCTTATGGAGTGGAAGATGTGACGCAGAGGAAGCCTAGGGATTAGATGCTGAAGTTAGCTGTGGTGAATCTGGGCCCAAAACAGGAAGTTTCTATGAGATGAGTTGTCCCTTGGCCATTGAGCCATTAGCACTAAAGCCATAGTTTCTCTGCTTCCACCTTGTCTCTGCTGTGGCAGTGCCACTGCACACATGCCTTGCACTGAGTTATGGGTTCCTGCAGACTCTGTGGTTCTGCTTGCCACATACTGGAGGAAAAGCAGAGAGGTTTTGTGGTAGTTTTCTTCAGCCTGCCCTCCAATGTGACCTGGTGTGAGGTGGGGGTAATCTCATGGCTGTCACAGCCACCCTACCTTGTATTTAGCATATTTTTAAAGTCCCTGTCCCAGCATCTGCCAAGCGTTTGCAATGTGTGTTTCCAGCAAGGCAGAACATTCTGCAGGTTCCCAGGCTAAAGAGCATTGCAAATAACCAGCCTCTCCCATGGGGGCTGCGTTAGCCAAATCATTAGTCTGGGCAAGGAGGTGCTTCATCCTTGCAATATTTTAAAGCTGATAGACACCTGACCAAGCACAGAGAGGGAGAGACGCAGAGTAAGGGGTAACTTGGAGTCAAGAGTGAGATCAAGTCTGCCACCAAATATTGCTCACAGAAAACACATCCTGCTGAACTAGAAACTTGATTGACCTTATTCACACTGTGCTTAAGGCAGGTTGCCTAGCAGCAGTGGTCTTAGCCACAGTGTCTTGCTGTCTCATCTGTTAGTAAAATTTGGATGCATTGGAATTTCTGTGCCAAAGGTGGAGGACAGCAAGGTACTGCCCATCTGGACCTCATACAAGCTAAACAGTGCAAACCTAGATAGGCTGGCTTTATGATTCCTGGAAAATGAAGACTATTTGGATTGCACATACTAGCTCATCCTTTTCTAACGTGAAATAAAGGATTTGATCCAGTTTTTAAAACAGATTGCTCCAAATTCTGAGTATTTGAGCAGGGTAAATAAAAGTGGGAAGGAGGTGAGGAGGAGTAATGCTTGGTTTAGAAGTAAATTTCATTGTGACTTCTTGCTGCCTTCCCATTGTGTCAATACTTGAGAGGTCTGTGAGGAAACTGGATGAATAAATATGAATGTTTGAGTCTGTTAAAAATACTTTGTCTGTGTGGGATAAGATCAGTGATTTGTATAATTTTCCTGACTTGGCAACCTAACCCAAATGGCTCTCGTTCCTTAGCACAACCCTGTACACCTCTATCCCCTGCTCCAAAGCAGTGGGGGAGGCTGACTGTCAGCAGTGCTAATGGAGAAATGACAGTATCCCTTTAGCTGGCCATTGGGTGAGAAGGGGCTCAGCAAAGGGGAAGTGAACTTTGCAGTTTTCCAATACATTCAATACTCCCTGTCACTACAAACTGGCAAATTTTTGTCTCACCATTGAGCACTGCCTTTTTCAGATTTGATCTTTCTCCGTGGATGTCTTTTACTTCTAAGGAAAGATTTTGGCTTCTCAGATTTTAAATCCAGGCAGACAAATAATACTCAGGAGTTTTAAAACTGGTAAAAGGTAGGATGATAATTTTCAGTGGTAATTTTGTACCTGGAAGCATTTTCGTTTCTGTTTGATTCTAGAAGGTGGGCTATGGTATCTGTTGGTGGAAACTTGCTGCATATCTTTACTGCAGTCTGTGCCCAGGAATTAAAACTGGCAGTAATTTGACTGAATATATCAGCCAACTATTGCAATGTGATATAAAATACACCCATACATTGTTTCTTAGTGCTGTGTTTTGGCTTATAAGACATAAACATCCTCAAAATAATTCAAGTCTGTCACAGTTGCAGAATTATGCCTTCTCTTTGTGGAGGATCCGTAAATTCTTACTTGTTAGCACTTTCTTGGTACTCGAGTGTTGTGTTCAGCTTTGTCCTATTTTAGTGAGTAATGGTTGGCTAAAAATAAAAACAAACCTGAGGTTTTTTTGGTCATTATGCTTTGCTGCTTAGGGCAGAAAAATGTCTTTCTTCCTGAATGAAAAAGATTATGGCAACTGATTTGACATTCACATCTCTAAGAAGATGGAAACATTCAATTGCCGGTTTGGACATTTGGTTTAAATACAAGATATAAGCTGTGTGTGTCCAGCTCCTGACAGCAGTTGCTTTTCCTGCTATAGCTCTATTTTTGCACCTGGAAGGATTCAAAATGTGATAATTTTCTAGCACTTATGGTGGACACTGGGATTCAGAGAAATAAGGTACACCTTTCTAACAGCGAAGATAATTAATCACTGGAAACCATTTATGTAGAATAATGGTGGTCTCTTGAAAATTACTAATGTAAAAAATCAGAATTCAATGTTTTCTTTTGAAAGATTTGCTCTATTACAATTGCACACAATCATTGAACTTGATGCAGGAATTAGTAAATGGAAATCTTAAAGCTTTTAATATTTTTGAGGTTTGTTAACCATTAATTCAAAATAATCAATCCATTGTTAAAAGGAAATAGCCTAATAACATGTGAGTGCACAGTCCTTGCCTCTTTATGCCAAAACCTTACTAAAACAGAATGATAGGATCAGAGATGTATTGATATTGTTGTTGTTTGTTGTTTTTTTTTTAAATAAGAACATTTCTCTATGCATATCATGTTCTCTTTCTATTGATAACATTTCGTTGTTGTATGCCTCATTAAAGTGTCTTATTTGCTCAAGGTAAGGTTGCTTTCATCAATTGCCCATCATGGCCACACCTTTTTGAACAGGACTGTTTGGGGACCAAGTGTGCTACCCTGTGTAAGTATAGACCCTGAATCTTGGTGTGTCATGACAGTCATGGGCTTTGAGTGGTTTCATGTCCTAAACCAGCATGGGAACTCTGCAAGCTGAATGACTGCACTAGTAAACCTCTAGTCATACATTCTGGAGTGGTACATGTAGCTTTAAATGATGAATCGGACAGAATGAAGCTCTCCATTAGAGTGCACTTTCTGCCCAACACCTGCTTGTCAGTCTAGTTACTCATGAACCCACATTGCTGAAGTAAAAGGCAAACCAAAGCCTTTTTTTCATATTTCTCTTTCCCCCCTCCCCACCCTTCACTGCAGATTAACTAACGATCAAGTTGCATTGAACACACCAATAGCCTGGTTACTGTAAATACATGCAATAAGTGACAGTCTGGCTCTGGTAATTTTCTATTTATATTGACCAGGTGTCTGAAGAATAGGAAGGGAAACATTGCAGAACAGTGACAAAATTAGTGTACGTTACCCAGCAGCCAGGGGCCAAATAGAGATCCTGTCTCCACCAGGCAGGAATGAATTGGATAGAATTCCCTAGATATGAAAGCCTTGAAAGAACAGAATGTCATTATAAAATGTATCCTTTTTTTCATACCCTAGGAAAGAAATATCCTTATGGTATTGTGTAATAAGAATATAATTTTCAACCAGGTTTGCAGCTTGCTCAAAGGGTCTTCACAAGATGTTTTTTTCACTTTTGTTAGATTCTAATGGACTATAAAAGCTGAGGATTAATTTGGCCCATTAAATATTAAAAGATTAACACTTTTCTCATTTTTCTCACAATTTAGAAGTGAGTTATATAGTTGCATTGCAATCATTCCACTTAATTTTACTTTACATGCCATTTTTCTCCCAGCATTAATTTTGTCCCTGTTGCAGCATTCAGCTCAGGATATATCTCACTGCAGTCCATTATCTGACCAGTCAAGCCTGCAGAAACAGGGAATCTTACTTAATTGGAAAAATGCACTGATGCAGAAAAGGTACATGTAACTTCTGGCACTAGCTATACCTTTTAAAAATGCATCATTACCAAGATGACAAACTGTCATATATTCTTTGATCTGAAAGATTTTCAGGAGCTGTTGGAATCAGAAAGTAGAAGGACTGAAGCCTAAAATTCCTTTCATGTCATATTATGGAATAAGAGTGACTGTACAGGACGCATCAGGTGAGAATTTTTAGAAGCTTTTCAAAGAAATCAGAGAAATCTGATTTAAGAGTAGCACTTCATTCTTCACTTAATAGTGTTCTCCAGACAAACTGTATTCCAAAGTGCTTCACAGAGTTAAATAATACAGCTATTGAGATAAATAACAGCAGAAGAACTCAGTCACGGCAAGTTATAGACCTGGGAAACAGCTTCTTTTTAGCTGAGATTTAAAATGAGATGACAAAATTACAATCCATTATTATATACCACAGTGGCCAGAGGATTTCAGCAAACTCCACCATACCCAAAAGCTATCAAATAATAAGCAAAATTAATCAGACAAGATGAGTGCTTGGAAGAGTTCAATGACCTGAGCCCTACTGACACAACCTCCCTGGAAACTGAACCTGCCTGACACTGGCCTGTGCTTAGCAGACAAGACCAAGTGTAATGTGACATTAATTTTCCTCTTTCTGACCTCTCTTGACTGAACGTTCTGGAGCATGTAATTCTTTATGCTCCCATCAGAAGGATCTAAAATGGAAGTCTGGTGGTAGCCAGGCCCTTCTGAGGCCCGTCCAGTAGCACAGTGTGTGAACTCAGGCAGTTAATTCAGTTAATTCCTGGAATAGGGTCCAAAGTTTGACTGTCCTTAGTGGTTGGCAATTATGAATTCTGCCTAGTCTTCTTTTCCTCGATCCTGATTCCAGAGCAGGTTTCCAAGTCACCAACTGCAAGAACAGCATTCTTCTGCAGGGGAAAAGCAAACCTCAGCCTAAAAAAATACAACAGAATGATCTCAGTTTATACCTTCTGAGAAGTGTGATAAAGCAGCTGTAGCTGATCAGGTTCTATATTCTTAGCTCAGATACAAATCATAATCAGAGACAGTTTTAACATTTTGAATAGTATGGGGAGAAAAAGATGAAGATACATGCCATAATATATCATCTGAAAAGGTCTTGTAGGTGTAATCATCAACTGTTTAAAGATTTCACCATTCATATATCTTTTTTAGCAGTCAGTTTCTTTCAGAGTCTATACACTTTAGATTTGACACACTTCAGGTAGAGAGGTGATATCACTACAATACCATATCCCAAACCTGACGAAACACAAATTATGCTATAAAAGTTGCATACATTTTACCACTGTCTCAATTTTTTACTGCAGTGATGTTGATTTAGATCCTTAACTGTCTTTTCCCCATAGTACCCTCAGCATCCCAGTAACAAAAAACCACCTGCTTTTCCCAGACTCTCTTAACACTCAAACAGGAGGAATCATGCTGTTCCCAGCATTACTGGTGCTCATGAGGAAGGAATGGGAATATGTTCAGCATACTTTTTAGGGTTTGCCTAACAGCTTTGGGATTCAGTGGCAAGTTTCACCCTTTTGTTAAGAGCTTGCTTGTACATTGCTCATTGGAAAGACAATATTTAAGGTGTTCCCTTTAGGTTTCTCCTTCCATCACAATAAACCCCACAAGATGCACTCCATAGAAATTTGGAGGGGTGAAACTATCACAACAGGTATGCTCTGTGCTTATTTTAGAGCCTGATAAATGTTGAACAAGACAAACTAATCCTCAGTTATTTTGTGGGAATAGGTATTGTGTTAATATTAATGACTCAGATGGGTGAAGGATATAAATGTTATATTTGATGAGAATCTGACAAGTACACCTGTCTTTGTTAAACTTAGTGAGTTGGTGTTTTTAATGGCATTCTGGGGATCAGAATTCGTGAAAAAAAATAATTATCCTCTTTATGTGTTGATCTCTTGTAAATATTCACTCATAAGAAACACACTCAATATTTGAGATGCTCTGCTTTGTCATTCCTGCAGTACAGTCATACTTATTTAGGCCTAATTAATTTCTGGTTTAATCTTTCTGTGCTTGAAGACACAGGGACTGAATTTAGCTCATCATCCCGCCCACTTATGCCACTTATGTCAGGCTTGAATATGAAAAAGAAGTCAGTGTTGTACAAAAGGGATACAGCATAATGACAAAAAATACCATGCAGCAGAGGATTTATTTTTTTTTTAAATATTAGGGCTAAAAGGTTGACTGTTTTCCAGAAATGTGTTTAAAATTATTACAAGATAAATGCTTTACTAAGGAAAATGATAGAACACAATTGGAATCAAAAGGATCATTTCAAGAGGATAAAATCATAGCAATGCTAAATGGAAATGCCTGATGAATTTACAAGGAAAGTCATTAACTGTATGCTGTCTGACATTGCTTCTCATTGCCCAGAACCTCAAAGTCTAACCTCAGAAAAGCATGAAGAAATGGAGATTTGTAATCCATACATTGTGAGGATCAAATGGGTTTATTAGAGGAGAGACAAAAAATGGATATATTGTAAGTAAGCGTTCCCCAGAACCAGTGGCTGAAAGTAAGTTTTTTATAACCATCTGTCAGCAATAAAGATGGTGGTAAATATTTTGGAATCGATAAGTCTTTTTGGGCTGCCTTCCTATAATCTTATTAAACCAATTCTGATGTAAACTTAACTGGTGACCTTTTGGTCACTCACAAAGTCATCTGCTTGAAAGTGTTGTCTTTGGCATTGCTAAGTGCCTATGAGAAATGATTACATTGGGGGAGCGTGTAGAGGAAGAGCAGCATAGATGTAGGGCAAAACTTAACAGTTTTATGTAAGAAAAATATAAAGCCTAAATTCTATCTGATATTCCTCTGTACTTGCAAATTCTTGGAGGTGAGTAATGAAATGTAGGTGAGATTGGCCTTTTCAAACTGTGAATCTTGCAGGAGAGTGGCTGTGAGGAGAATAAGACCCCTTTTTTCTGTCTATGTTGGTGGTAACAGTGGGAAGATAAATCTTCAGAGGGCTGTGATGCTGTAGGTAATGGAGCTGAACACAGTGCTCATTGAAGCCTATCCAAAAGCCTTGTTTGTCAAAGACAGCCTGTTTGCAAATATTAAATGGATATTGAAAGTGTGGTTGTGAACAATTTGTATTTTTAGCAACAGGAGAGCAGGATAGAGAACTGTGTTGCCAAGATATAATATATGTGCTATGCAATTCTTTTGGAACGGATTATTATTTCTGAAAATACTGCAGAATTTTATCTTACCATGACTGAAAAGAGAGTGCTTTGTGTAATGGTAGCATTGGGAGATACAAGTTCTAGTTCCAACTTTTGTATGAAATTAAAAAAATTTTAGTTCCTGTAGTGCTTAGCCTTCCCATCAACACTGCATTGGCTTTTAGACTGCTTTTCCCTCTTTAAATTGTTAGCCTAAAAAGGTCAAAGTGTTTTGCAGGAGTTCAGGAAATAGACACCTACTTTTATTTTTACTACTGTGAAAACTGAGCCGGATGAGGATGATAGTCTGATTTTCTGTGGACTATGTTCACCTTAATAAAATGGGTGTCAACATATGAAGTAAACAAGAAGCAGAAGTCACCTGTGACACCAACAGGCTAAATTTCTGGACTCGCAGCAGAATATCAAAGTTGCTTTCACCTAATATTTCATTTCCCTCTGTATATTTTCCTCAGCAAGAAGATTGCATCCTGTGGCACATGTAGAAACAACTGTGAGTTGTTAAAAGGTGCACAGATCTGATTTCACAGTTACTAGGTAAGGATAATTTTGTGGCCCTTTGAAGGCTGAGTATAGAATGCGCAATCTGGAAATAGGGGTGCTGATGTAGTGCAGACATTAATTGGTGAATGTGTTGCCAATGCAAGTTTGAGTTTTCATAACGGAGTTAAAATCCAGGCCCAGGGAGCAGGAACACTCAAGAAATCAAACTGACAGTGTGTAAGATATCATCAAGAACAGTCACTGTAGCAAAGCAAGCAGGCCAACAGGATTCCAGCTCCCAGTATTGCTCGGTGTCCGCTGGAATGTGTCAGACGACTGAATATGAATGGGTTCCAGTGGGAGGGGTGGCCTTTTCCTTGCAAATATTTCTTCAGCTTTTATGTTGCCCCTTAGCAATAATGGTTGGCTTTTTATAGAACACTGTCTGATTCATTGGCAACCTTTAGCTATTTTATTGATTTAGCATTTCTTCAGAGATGCAGTGAAATATATGACCCATGGACAATGTGATTTTTTGAAAGCCAATGCTGATGTCAGGGGTATGTTGTCTGGTTCAAGCTCCACTGCCTCTGGAGTTCATTAGAAGTTGTTTTAAATATGCTTGCTACTTGTTTATGAACTACTTTTCTTTTTTTTTCACACATGGTAAGGATGCTGTTTACACTGTCTTTGGTGTGTATTTCAAACCCTCTTGCTGAATTGAGTCATTTCACGGTGAAGTAAATTGAATGTAAGAGAAATATGCCTTGTTTGGGACACTGTGGGTTAGTATATCAGAGCAATAAAGAACAAGAAACAGTTTGGGAGAACTTTCAGAATCAATTTTATTTATTACTGAGAAGTAATGAAGTAAAATGTCATTGTTTGTGTCCTCTGAATGTTAATCTACTCAGGAGCTGGAATCACAGTGAAAGGGGATAGCAGGCTCTGATGGAATTGTGAGTAGCTCATCTGAACATTAGGATGGTTGACAGGTACTGAATCAGAAGCTAATGAGCACACAGGGCTGGGATTTGGGGTGTGGTGAAAGTGGGTTCACCACACAAGGGTTTTAGAAATAGAAGCACAGAACTACGCAGCCAAGTTTGTGTTGAGACCTGGGTGGGTTAACTGTGAAAGCTTCTGAGCCTGCAGCAGCCACCACGCAGCTTTTGATGCCAGTGTAGCTATGACTTGAGGTTTCTACTTCTGAACACTCTGGCCTAAGTCCTAGGGATTTTTAAAATTGTGCTGCTAAAGACAAAACATGTGGCAGAACAGAGCTAATGGTATTCACTGTCCTTTGGCAGATATTTTGTAATACTGACATGTCAGGTTAAGCATCCTTCAGCTCCTGTTCCTGTATATCTGTATGTATCAAAAGAAGATTTGATTGAAATAGCTCTTACTTTCTCCCTCCCCTTCCTAGCACTTGCTTTATCTGTCCAGGAATCACCACAGGTATTATCATTGCAGCTCCTGCTGTTTAGCCACTATTGTTCTTCTTTTCCACTGTAGAGATGAAGCAAGGAGACACTTGATAAGCTTAAAGTTGCTTCTAGTCCAGTGAAAGCTTGAGCCAAGAAGCTCAGAGTCCATGTAGTACAGCAGCACCACCCCACACATCATGAAGGGCATAGCTCAGTGACAGCACTGAGTAGGCTGGCCAGAAGACTAGAGTTGATGCATCTGGATTTGGTGGCAGTAACAGTAGCTGTTGTTGCTACACGTGATTAGCAAGATGTGGAAATAGCCCCACGTAGAAACAGAGGGATTTCCAAAACTGATGGGTCAGTTTCATGCTAGAGCCAGTGATAGCGTAACAGAGAGTGAAAGCAGCTGGCCTTTCCAGTTTCTGTCATGAGCTGTAAATCACAAAATCCCTCTCACATGTAAGCAGACCTACTGTAACACATACAGCTCATCTCTGTGGAGCTTTAAATAACCAGGGCTGAAATAACTCCTGTGTTTCTGCTGATGCATGATAAAGTTACACTGGGATGGAAATGCCACGGTGAATCAGATTGGAGCACAAATGGTAATGACTATTTTGTGTTTGCTTAAAGCCAGGCGATAGCTGATTCTACAGAAAAGCAGAGTGTAAGCGAAATCTTCATCCTGCTACCTGCAGTGGCCAACTTTTGTATGTATTGTATGGCCAACTGTATGCATTTAATAGCTGGTGTTGGTAAGTGGACTAGATTGGCCAAAACAAAGTCTGATGAAACCAAAACTGTGGTCTCTACCCATCCCTGCCACCAGTACAGGCAGCAAAACTAAGACTTTGGTGATTGTAATTGGCAGTGGGTGTTACAGATCCTTTGGAGTGGCTAAGAATCTGTCTGATGACCTCTGCTGACACAGGCATCCTCTTTCCCTTCCTAAAAAAAACCAGGTGTCTTAGAATTGATTCAGATGTTTTAATCTTTAAAGTAGGAAGCAGTGAAAGCAATGAAATTTAATCAACAGAGTACTTGTTTTATCAAGTAAATGGATAATTGTGACATTTGACATTCTTATGAGGCTCTGTCTCTTGAACATTTGCCTAATTATCTCCTCCCTTTAAAGATTCTGTTCAGAACCCAGTTTAGCAGTTTCATCGCATAATCAGATTCAGCTTTTCTGAAACGTTTTGTTATTGTTGTTATTGTTAGATAGTGCATTTCTTGGAAATGTCAAGTGTGTTGTCAAATATTGTAGTAATTTCAGTTTCCTTTGTCAGAGCCCTGGACTTTATTAAGAAACTACACATTGTGAGTAAGTTATTCCAGTAACCAGTTCCATCCTAAACAGCAACTCAGTTCAGAGGTTAGTGAACCTCTGTTTAGTTAAAGGGACCCTTTTAAAGTCCCTTTTAACTCTATTTTCAGAGTTTCTTGGTTTACCCATTTGCAGTAAAGGTGTCTTTGCATTCCCGAGGTGTGTTTTTGGCAAAGCATCTGCATCAGGTGACAACCTATAGTTGTCAGAAGCTATGCTTTCAGTAGGCTCCCTCCTAAGTTAATGGAGGAAGAAACAGCACCTCCATGAGGTAACTTATTCCCAATATCTGCAATATCTAATCTTGGGACGAGTGGAATTTCCCTCTGAAAAACCTGCTTCTCCCAGCTGATAAAGAAAATGCAGAAAATGGCTTAGACTAGACATTAAAGGTCTGCATTGCAAAAATTAGGTAAAATTACGCCTGCCTGAGCAAAGTGTCATTCTGTACCTGACAAATCTGTGAAGGTTTCAAAAGTGGTAGGACAAATGCATGGATTAGGAAATAAAAATACATCATCAGTGGTTCAGGAAGCTGTAAATTGCTAATGGATTGCATAGTACTTTGCAATGGTTTCTCTATGTGTTAAGTCTTCTCTTGTTCTCTTCCATAAGCATCCAGTTCTGACCTCTGTCTGAGAGAGGATTCTGGCAGGAGGGACCTCTGGACACACCTGCCATGACAACTACTACATTCTCGAGTTCCACCCACATGGAACATTTTTTAGTATTCTCTCAGGTGTAGTCATAAGGGAGAGATGTTGTGTGTGTTTGGAGAAACAGTGCAAGGACTCTGTATGATCTGAACTTCCTTTCTGCTTCAAATAGTTCATAGACCACGTACCAGCCCTCAGCATGAAGTTGGCATAGAGTCTACAAAGTGAGTTGGTTTCCTGAACAGATGAGAAGGCAGGTGGCAAGCAAAAAAAAAAAACTAGTTTAAAAGCCTGTGAATGGGGAATGAAAGACACAGATGTGTAAAGAAATACCTGCACTGTAGATCTAGACAGACAGTAGTGTGTGTCCCAACTATCATACCAAGGCTTATAAGCCCCTGCTTACATGCAAGACAGACTTGACTCAAACACTGACAGTTCAAACTCCCTCTTAATCATAAGATTTATGCCTTTACCTTTATCCAAAGAGCTGATCTAAAGGAATGAAAGAGTAGTTGAGTCTCTCAAGTCCTCTTGTTTCTTGTTCTTGTGATAAAGGTAAAGATGCCAGTTAGCCTTGTTCAGATATTTTTATAATTAAAACTTTAAAATTTAATAGTGAAGTGAATATCTTACACTTTGACACTTTTAGTTGCTCCATCAAATACTGTGCGTGATCTTCATAAAAGAACGAATGCAGTGGGATACTGGAACATTTCACATAATTTGTCCTTGGGGTTTCCTCCCCTTGATCTCTGTTTTTGTTTTTAAAAAATTCTGTCCTGTGGTGCAATGGCTTATGAAGTTCTGGCAGTGTCACCCAGTAGTTCAGAGATTAGTCCCAAGTCCTCCATAGTATAAGGAGTCATAGGTGTACGTTATGTGTGTCTGGCACTCTGAATATGCCAGGGCCAATGGAGAGTAAGGATGGCTTATTTAGTGTAATGATGGCAGGGCACCTGGAGGTTTTAATTCATTCAGAACCTGATTTTCCTCCTTTTACAGTTCACCAGTCTATCAGAGTGATTTCATGTCAAGGCTTCTTGCATAGTTTCTAATTTATTCAAATTTGTCTTTAAACAGACCAGGGAACATTTTGGTCCCACTGAATTTAGTGGCAAGAATCCCAAAGGTACTCCAAGTGGAGCTACAAACATTTCTTCTTTTGCACCTCTGACCTCGTAGATTAACTAATTCTTTCTCCTCTTCCTCCTCCTGCCTCCTTTTGAAATACACTCCTGTTTTCTTGCAGGCATTTCATCCCCCCCAGCAGTCCCACAAACGCCTTAGATGCTCTGCACTCTGCTGTAAGTGCTCACTTGGTGGTGGTTTGTGCTGGAGTAGTTTGCTCACTACCCAGTGTGTCCTGGCAAGTGGAGTTCCTTCTTCAAAGAGAGGTGAAGAAGCACTGCTGTCCTTGCACACAGAGATCAGTAATTTCCTTACCAGTGGAGCAGTGGCTTTAGTGCTCCTTCATTGCCTGCCTGCTGAGACTGACAGTTCAGGTTATTGTGTACTTTCAGAGAGATGTAGGAGGAACATAACAAGTTCTCTGTGCTTTGGAACTTACTCCTTTTACAGCTCTGATTCTGCTAGGTAGGCATGTACTGTTTATTTGAAGAAAATAAATCAGTATGTGTTTGTTTTGCGAAATGTGTTTGTTTGGAAAGAACAACTTTGTAGCATATATTTAATTTCATTGCAACATTATCAACATTGATAGCAAATATCTTTAAGGCAGAACAGAAGGGTAATGTATTTCTTTTTTCCCCCTCTTACGATCTTTCTATTGTTTTTCCTTTTATTTGATCCTGCTGCTGTAGACTGAGAACCTTTATGCAAAGCACAGAGACAACTTCAGCTCTCATCAGATTACTCCTTACCTTGCAAAACTGGATTTTAATGGGTACTGCATGTCATGTTGGAAAAATACTATTTTGTGCTGCTCCATGACAACACTGGTTTCATATTCAAATTCTTGAAAAAAATGTGCTTGCATGCTGATTGGATCAAAAACTGGATTGCAGTTTTAGATGTATGAATCTTCTGATTCATGATTCTTTTGAATAATGCCCCTCTGAAAACAAAGATTATGGTTATATGCCCAGCAAAGCTAGCATAACTTTTTGAATTAAATCAAATTAGGAATCTCTCTTTAACCACTTTTTTTTTTGAAATAGCACAGATAACACATGATAATTTTTGGATGTTTCTGCTCTGTTCCACCTATGCAGTCAAATGGAATAGAAATTAAAATCATCAGGAGTAAATACTAAAAAAATCCAGATGGCTTTTAAAGCTGTGCTTACCAAGGACTGAAGAGTCACAGCATGAACATACTTACCAGGAAGTATCATGTACACTAAGGGCACTTCTGCAAGTGGGCAGGAATTCACAACATCCCTCTGTTTCATTAAAAGCCTTTATTAAAACAAACATTTTTTTGCTTAACTGTGGCATTTCTGCAGTTTTTCAGAAGAGTGTTCATATTTATCCTAACCTCTTGGGGGGAAATTGAGTTCCACTCGTGAGCCAAGAGAAGGTATAGACAACCATTATCTCTCACTTATAGCCTTGTTTTGAAGGTTTAAGTGTAATTTTCTACACAGAGATGAATTTCATTCTCCAGTAGTTCTAAGTGTGCTGTTAAAATTTGCTATATGTCACTCTAAAAGGACAGCTCATCCTGTGATCCCTGTGATGTTTCTTAACCTTTTTTATACATACAGTGCCTATAAAATACCTTTAGCCAGAGCAGAATTCACCTTACTTGCTTCTTACCATCCTTCGTTAATAAATAGGCCATATTTTGGTGGTCAAAACAATTTTTGAATTTGAGATTAATTCAGTAAATTCTGCTGGCTGAAACAAAAACAAACAAACAAAAAGCCTAAAGAGGAGAGATGGAAATGTTGGCAAGAATAGTTCTAATGTTTTCCAAACATGGGTATTTCAGCATTAGAATCATAGAATCATTAAAGTTGAAAAAAACCCTCCATAATTCAGTGTTCTTGCTTGGCCTTTATTTGAGGAAGTTTTAAATCCAAGCTGAACCCAAATCACAACAGTGGGTCTCACATCTTGGAGCAGCACTTGTCGCCTGTCTCTAGAAGGTTGTGTGTTGACTTCTGCTTACATAAAACTTCTACTGCACAGTAATACAGAAGTATTTATTGCAGCAGGTAAAAGAGTCCGGGTAGCTTCCTTTGCAAAAAGCCCTGAAACCATCCACAGCTATTTTCACTGTCCCTCTCTCATCAAGCAAATGCTTGAATATGCTCTGTATTACAAATAATTTCCAAATTGAAAAGAAATAGGTGAATGTTGAGTCAAAATATTTCCCCATTTCTTGGTTTGGTGTCTGAACCAGAAGGAATGGATTTTTATTGCATTTTATTCATAACTGGGAAAAGCTTTGACAGAATATGCTTTTATTAATGTACATATAAATTATAATGTGCACTATTGTTAGAGCAAGCGTTAAGCAGGTTAAACAGTATAGAGTATATTATGCAAACATAGCTGTTTCAGTTGCATATTTCCACAAAAGTAAAACTGATGTAAATATTACAGACCTTTTATTAACAAGACATAGCTGGATTACCTTAATGGATTGCAGGGGTAACACAACTGGCCTGTAAAATTTTTCTGTGAGTAATTTTCCAGTTTTCCAGGAACCTGAACATAGTAAACAAACCAAGAAGCAGGCCTGTTAGAATTATGAAGGTAAACCAAGTATGAATAGCCCTCAGCTCCAGGGTCAGTGCAAACTGTGTCACTAAAACAGCAGGCTGGAGGGATGACCATTAATACATAAATGGCTGGTCATCCTCTGCTGCAGCTGGAGCCCCTTTTCTGGTTGTGTCAAGAAAGAGATTGAATTCAGTGCCCAAGAAATAGCTCTGATGATGGTAATTACTGAAAACCTGCTGTGCTATTTCCTTTGTTACAGTCCTGCTACATGGTAACTTTTTTCACGTTCTCAAGAAGTATCCCTTGCCATACAGAACTTTATCTTTGGTGCAGAAGCAGTATTTTTCATCTTGTGGCTGTGAAAGTTTGCTGAAGGAGGACAAGTTACGCGGCTTCCATACTTTTTTTTTTGTTTTAGAGGAATGTATTGTGGAAGATCATTGAAAGTGTGCTCTGTAATACAGGCAGGACAGGGTAAATTTCCCTCTGCCTTCAGCATTTACAACTCTATGCCCAGCCAATCTATTATGTTTAAAATTAAAGTTCTGCTGCCATTTTGGGTAGTGTGACCCAGTTCTCTTATAACACTTCCACACATAAAAGGTATCCTCTTATCAACCATCTTAAATGAAGTTTACTATACACCCCTTTCTCCTTCCCTGCCTGTCACTGTCAGGAAACACTACATTAAGGGCTTCTGCTTGAGTTGTTACCATTTCCACTGGGTTGCTAAGCACATTTTAAATGTAGGCTGTCATTTCTTTCTTTGCTTGCTTTCTCCCTCCTCTTTTTTCCTTCCTTTGTCTCCAAGTCCATTTGTGATATGTTTGTGGAGTTGTCCTTCAGCTTCATTAGAGCATTGATTTTTTTTTGGTTAATTTATCTAATTCCAAGTCAAATGAGGACATGGTACTTGTAAATCATTTAGTTCCTCATTAATCTCTTCCAGTGCTGGTTCCATTTTTCAGCTGTCTTCCAATTCACTATCTCTAGCGAAAAATATCCACTGTTTCCGTCACTTGTCACAAGTAATGTCATGGTTGCTGCGGATCCATTGGCCTGAATAATCAACATGAATTTTTTTTTTATTAGAAATCAAAATATTTGCTGTTGCTGTAGGAAGCTGCATCTTAAACCCCATCCAAGGAAGTTCACTAAATGAAATGCAATAAACAGAAGATCTAAAGCCTGCCCTGTTGCTTTGTGCCAAATCTTATTCATTAATTTTTCTTTAACAATAGCTGTAGAATTTTAAGATGCAGTTCAGAAGAGCAGAAACCCTGAGAACTACATCCTTATGCCCTCACTGGCAGAGATCCCATTGAGATGAGAGGAATAAGGTCTTCAGCATTCACTTGAGAATTGCAAGTATCAGCCCAGTGAAACCAACAGATCAAGAATTCTCTGCTGCTACCCTTGACTATAAAAAACTGGTATTACATCAGACTTAGAAGTTCCTTATAGATAGAGTGGCAGGACAGGCAGGGTGCCTGCTCATATAGCTAACTAGCAAGAAAATAATTTCCTCCTGAAATGAAGCAGTGTTTTTCAAGGCAATAGGTGGTATCCCCTCTTCTCAGTCAGCACCAAATGCTGCCTTAGCAGAGTGAGAAAGAATTAGACCAAATTTCCTACTGAACAGAAGGGTTGTCATTGCCCATAGCTGTTACATTAGTTTAATTGCTGAGGTAGAAGAGGCCTTGCCTTTAATGTTTGCTGGCCAAATCTATCCTTCAGCTGTGTAAGACTCAACTCTTTTGTCCCCTAACATTGCTCTGTGCTATATGACAGCTTTACAAAATGGCTTTCCTTGCACTTCAGAGATACTTGCAGCATATTTCTGTGTAAGCATATATATATATATGTACACTTTGTGATCTTTAGGTCATTAATCTCAGCCACTGTTATTATCTCATTTTGAAAAGAGACAGATTTTGCTGGTAGAGTCCTGGTGTCACTCATCCTGACTTTTTCCATAGGCTTTGTGTAACAGTCCCTGAAAACAACTTCAGTTCCATGCTTATTTTAGTTGCCATTCAGTGACTCATCTTTCTCTGGCTGTAATGGGATTTAATGTTCTTTGCCATGTACAGGGCATAATAATAAACATCCTAAACTTACTACATGCATATTTTGTATTTGAAATAGCAAATAACAAACACTGCCTTTTTAAGAACAGAAGCCCTACATAGGAAAAATCAGGCCACAGTGTTTCTTCATGTGGCAAAAATATCAGAGGATGGAAGAAATTGGTGAAGCTTTGTTTGTAAAGTGTGTACTGGTTAAATTGCTGCCCCTTGCTGATCGGTCTAATCATTTTAATGAGGCTAGGTAAGCAAAAAGGAGGCAGTAATGATGCTGATGACTCAGATTTCTCTGTGTGGAAAAAAACAAGCAGAAGATGATCATCTAAACAGAACAGTGCAGTGACTCTCCGGGTGTCCTTTGCACCTGTAAAAGGTTGCTGGACAACAAGCTAACCAAACTCAGACGCTCCCAGGTCCCAGCATACAAGTGCTAAAACACAGATCAGTATATTGCAAGAGTGTGAGATTTGCTGTGTTTCAGCCACCCTTTGCCTTGCAGTATGCATTTCGCTTAAGCCTAGAGTTGTGTTGTTTCCTCTTGTTTGAAGAATGATGCAGCAGCACAACAGTTGAGAGGCAATAACCAGCACACAGAGATACTGGGGCACTTTGTTCTGCTCTGATGGACGGAATTTAACCCATATTTCTCAATGAAACTGCCCTGACCTGAGAATAAGGAACGGTACTTCCTTTACACTCCCTCATTTTTATTTTTATTTTTAAAATAATATTTAAGAAGTGTGCCTTTGTATTCAGCAATTTCTCCATGCAAAATCCTGGGGTATCATCCCTTCACCAGTTTTGACTTCACTGTTTATTGTAACATGTCATTGCGAAATTTGTAATCACTCCCATTGATCTGGGATTGCAAACTCCTTGGAGAGAATCCTAACTGCTAGGTGACAGAATTAAGTTGCTTTCCTTGACCCTATGAGCTTTTAATTTTTCATGCAAAGTGAAGGAGACTCAGAGAGATGGTAAGGCCTCCTGCCCTATAAAATAGGCAAGCACTTGTGGCAAAAGAAGTTTTTGGAGAGGCCAGTTGAATCCCACCAGGCAGAAGATGGCTGTAAATGTGTGTTTTCATTTGCTGAATTTACCACTAGATTGTGGTACAAAAGAGGGGACAGTAGCTCATCTGTTAGCTGTGCTTCCAAAGGCAGGAATAAGACTCATCCTTTAGATGTGCTAATAGAGCACCACCTGGTTCAGCCCTGAGCTGGAACATTGACTGGTGGGACCCAGTAGGGCTGGGCACTCATTTGTCAGGTGATGTAAAGTATCTGTGTCTATGATGAGAAGTACTCTAGAGACTCGGGGAACACTCACATTTACACTTGAGTCCCTTGCAGGACTTGAGGATTTACATGCCGAGTGGAGAAGGAGACAGCCAGCAGTTTTATGTACCTTAGCTTCAGAACTGGGTGGTAAATACAGACAGAAGTGAAATGTATATGCCCTAGTCTTTCTGTGCATCTGGTACTCAGTGTCTATTTCACTTGAGCAATATGGCCTTCTGCCATTGCAACCTCATGCCAAGAAAACCACAGTAATATGTGTTTGGTGCCAGCTGTACAAGTTACACAAAGAAAACTAGTTAGAGCAAAGCTTAGAAAGTTTAGAAAATCTGAATGATTCCTGCAGGGGATTATTTTTTTTCACCTGCAAGGCTTAATTAGTAGGATTCCAGATTGTAACAGTGCAGTGCTTGAAAACATGTTGGATTGCATTGAGACAGGTGGTTTTTTATGGGATGCTTTCATGTGCAAGTTTTTATGACATAGTGAAATTGTGAAGTTGTTGAAAAACCCAGCAGCACTTCCTTAGACAGTTCCAGCTCATGCATAGTGCTTTGGATATTGGAACCCATTTTGTTACAGGCCAGAAAGTTTCACATTTGACTTCTGTTTCTTCATACAGTTCTTACAACAGTTTTATTTTTTAATTTGTTACTATAGAAACCTACATGACCTTTACTGTAGTCTTGGGTAGCTTTAGTAGGCTCAGTACAATGCATGTTCAGATGTGCAAGGTAGGTGAGAGTGTCACACGCAGTACTGAACGTCCCTGTGCTCTGCCTGGGGAGCCCTTAGCCTGCTATGCACAGGAAATCAGAACAGACCGCAGTGCTTTTCACTTCTCAGTGCATAAAGCTGAGTACTGGGTAATATTTTTCACTATCTATTCATAAACTATAAACCAAAAATGTTACTATACATACTTCTAGCAGCCATGAGTTTTTTCAGATTGGTAAATACCATAATTCTCTTCTGCTTATCAAGCTGTGCTACTTATAAATGTGGGGCTTCAAGGGAGGCCATTTAAAAACATAATTTTCCTATCTGTATTGGCACTTATGTGCCCCCCTAAAAGCAAGTCACTGAGGCTGCAATTTTGAAATCCTGCTAAAAAAAGGCAGTATCTCTCTCTTGACATGTCTGTGCACTTACTGCTGGAAAACAGTTAAACTAAGGGAATATTTATAGCACCAGTGAGAGAATAAAGTTGGTCCCTTAACAGTGACAGAGCCCATTTCAGTCCTGTCAGCTGTCTCCTTTCTTAGTTGAACATCAGAAGGCAAGTTCCATTCAATGGTGGCTTCATGCTGTTCTCTGCTGTTAGTTGAAGCTTCAGTCCATGTCAGTGTGAGTCAATTATTAGACCCTTCTGTCTGTACTGGCTGCAGCTCATGCTTTGATCTCTGATCTCCTGCATCTAATATCCACTTGTCCTCTTGATTGTGTAATGCTACGTGGAAGTTTTCTAGTCCATCTGTGTGTAGGAGATTTTAAGTATATGCTAATTTATTATAAATTATTGACAAGATGAATACGGAAAGATCTGTTTGTATAATGCTTTTGATACTGGAGAAATCTGATCAGATGTTTTCCATCAAGGAAGCCTCTTGTCCTGTTTTCCCCTCTTTGTATGCGTCATTGAGAGTATCTCCTGCTTGGCAAGTGGTCTGAGAAACTGAGAACTGCCCTCGCAGTATTCATAGCTGCAAGTGCATAAGGCGTACAATCAAGTTTAGGCAGCTCAGGCTGACTCATTATTTTGGTGTTTGCACTTCCCTCTCTTCAGTGGCTGTCATCAATTCTTTCCCTGCAGTTTCGGATAGGGAGGCTCAGTGAATGTGTTCTGAGACATGCTCAAGAGAGCCCGAAGAACAGCTTTTAAGAAAGTTGGATATCATTAGTTAGAACCATAATTGAATTTCCTTAGCTAAACTTAGCAGCAATCCCTTCCTTGACCTTTCAATTATTGTGGGTTGTTATTAGGATTATTTTTAGGATGTTATTAGGATGATTGCTACTAGAATTAAGGGCCCCAAGCTTTTTTTCTGCCTGCATGTGAGAACGTGCCTAACATGTTCTTTTTATTTTAGATTAAGGAAATCACAGACTCTGTCAAAGCTTACAGTTGCTCAGAGGTTCCTGCCGTGGCATCACATCTCATTTTCCTCACCTGACTTAGTGGATCCAATACATCCACTGTATAACAACCTGCCCTTTCTCCTGCTTTGTGGAACCTGATGTTGGGGGATTTGCATGACAAATGTGACCTGTAATCTGCCTGTAGTGACACTTGATGCATGGGTGGTAGAGGGGCAAGACCGCAGTAGTACCATGAAGCACAGATATGCCCTCTCCTGAGGTCCAGTATCCCAAAGAGACTTTCAAAACTTCTTCAGCAGGAGCCTTTTGCCAGGATCCTTTCCCTGTTAAAGACTTACAAGATCCACTCCTCTAACCTACAATGAAGGTGTTGGGACTTCAATGTTGTGTAAGAAGCAGCTTGCAGGGCCTGCAGAAAAGCTAAACCAAACCAAACCAAACTCACTCAGTGAAGGCTGTGTGAACACTTTTCTTCATAGCTAAAGGTGACTCTGACATTGAATGTTTGCTGTGCTCAGAGACTGAAGGAAAGATGGACAGAAAACAGGTACTTCAGCTGCGTAAATCAGAGAATCTGAGAATACTACCAGTGTCCTTTGTGCAGATCCCTCTTAATTCTATGTGTTATAGAGAATAGAGTTTTTACTTCTGTCCTGCAAATTGCTCTTGAACACGCTTGCCTGACATATGTAAACTCAAAATCTAATTTTGTTTCAGGTCCAGAGGCTGTAGCACCAAGGCCCTGAGTTCCCCCAGTTAGCTGTCGGAAACTAAACCAGGCTCTTTGCTTCATAACCGTGTCTCTTTTCTGTTTTACCTTAACACTGATACCCTACACACTGAATTCTGGAAATTTGATTCTGAACTTCACAGTCTTGGCTTCTTCATCGGTGTGCACATACCCAATGTCCTTACATGCTCTGAACTGGTGTCTCTGTTTAGGGATTGCTGTCTAATATTTCTGTGACTTGGAATTTGCTCTTTTAGATTCTTGGCAGAGAGACCCGAACTTGCTAATCTGCTCGCTTATTTTGGCTTTAGCCTTTGAAGGGATATGCTCTTCTTTCCAGAGACCTGCCTTCATTTCAGCTCTCTGTGAGAACTCTGTGACTTTCCCCATCCTTTGTCCCCTGGTTTTGCAGGGACTCTGACCTAGTGGTGAACTTCACAGGTCACTGATATTGCAGTGAATGGGATCTTGGTCTTGATGCTTTTTTTTTTTCCATTTCCTCCTGCAAGTACCCCATCTTAGCACCTTCATTTTTCACTTGGTCTCATGCAACTTCACACTTTGCCCACTTCACAACATTTCATCTACTTGATGATGTTGAACCAATTAAAAATGTCTTGGAGCTACTTGATTCAGTTGTAACATTATGAGAATATCTATATGCAGGACGTTTCCTGATGAGGAATCAAAACAAAAGAGTTAGATCCTGTCTTATTGTTGTTTTAAAACCCACTATATGTTCACATCCATTGCACTTGGCCATAGACTACTAGAGCTGAAATTGTCCTTGTTAGAATAAATATTGTGGGAAAAGTTCACATGAGATCACTTATGACTCCAAAATACAAGTTAATTTCGTTTCTCTTTCTCCTGAAAAAAAAATTAAAACCCACAAAAGAGCCCATGTGATTTGGTGATCTAAACTGTGATAGCCTGAACTCTTTCAGTGAAAATTTTACAGATTTTCTGAGCAGTGTCAAATGACTTCCATTGCTGGAAAAATGTTCTGGTTTTACCACACCTAAATATATACCCACTCTATTTCAGAGAATGTTTTTTAAAAATAACCCCTCTTGACCACACATCAATTATTAAAATTGCTTCGGTCTCATTGAGTAGAGTCACTGAGCTTGGAGTGAGATCAGAGCACCTGTAAGTGTACTGTTAAGTCTAAGGTGCATCCAAGGTCATCTTCCCTCTCTATCAGTGGGTTCAACACAAAGCAATCTAGAGGGCTTTCCAGATGGCATTTAGTACAGCAATCTGGCCCTAAGATGGGTCTCTGCCGCACAGTACTGTGAATATTGTGTAGGGGCAGTGCCTCTAATGCCAGATAAAAATGGGCTGGGAGACATTACCTGCCCTTAGGCCTAGCTCATATTTATATGCCTAAATTCTCTTTCCCTTTTCAAACATGATGATTGAGCCCAAATGGCTTAATATGAACATACCAATACCGTTCCATTGCAAAAATAAACCCAGGTAGGAAGTGGGAGAGTAGGAGTCAGGATGGGTGAGAACCAGGCTGGGAGCATGCTAATACCTATAAATGGCATTTATGGTCATGATCCAGAACTCAGGGCAGGACGCAGCCCTGCGTATTTCACAGAATCATAGAAACACAGAATGGTTTGGGTTGGAAGGGACCTTAAGGATCCCCCAGTGCGAAACCCCCTGCCATGGGCGGGGACTCTTCCCACTAGACCTCGTTTCACAGAGCTCCATCCAACCCAGCCTTGGACACTTCCAGGGATGGGAATTCACAACTTCTTTGAGCAACTTGTTCTAGTGCCTCACCACCCGCAGTAAACAATCTCTTCCATATATATTTTACAGTTTGTGGTTGTTAAAATTAAACTTCTTGAGTGTTTTACATTTCATTGTAACACATTGTAATGATGATCACTGTGATAGTAGGGTCATAATGCTGACAATTAGCAACAAGGCTGACCAGCAAGGAAAAGAACCTTTGCTATTAATGGCTAAAAATTCCCCAGCTATGGTAAGGAAACTTTTGTGACAGTGTGAATAATTACTCCGCTTACTCCCTTGCCTTTGAAATGGTTTCATATTCTGTGACTATGAATGCGTAAGTGGGGTAAGACTTGAAAACCTTTGCTCCTTCAAAACAGAAAAAGCTATGACCACGTGGTGCTTTTCCCTTAGAAGTGTTTCCCCAGTTTGAATTCCAAGTAGCTTCTTTTTGGATCAAAATAGTTTATTCCCATGGAAACTCTGCATTTGCACATCGTCATTCTGAGCCAAGTCCTTTCAGGCTTTTGTCTTGAACTACTCTGTCCTGTACGATTCTGATCATGTAGCCATAATCCTGTGCTTCTGTACAAGCCTTCCTTTTCAACCCTAAAAACGCAAGGTTTTCATCTCTGTTATAAGATGACCTAACAAATACACCCCCTGTCACCTCATTTATTTGTTCAATGGTCAGTGCAGCCCAGCAACAATTGTCAGACGTTTCATTCTTTGACTTTCAGTTGCAGACGGAAGAAACAGAAGTTCAACACGTGGCATGTCAGGCATGGAGGGAGAAGCATAGGCCTAATTAGCATTCTGTAGGTGATTTTCATCCCGTTCATTTTTAAAAATTTTGACAAGACAGTACTGTTTTCATAGGTCTCTGATCTGAAAGTCATAAGTGTCAAAACGGATCAGTGTTCTCTCCCTCTGTGTTGTGACTCTTAATTTATTTTTCTGCTTTTAGAAGAATAATGATCATCTACTCACTTGGGTTAAAATATAAAGGTAACTGGAAATTCCAGGTCGTATTTTTTTGCCATAAAATTCCAGTTAAAATATTTTCTGATACAGAATGAAGATGATAATATCTTTGAAATATGTTTTTTGTTTTTACCTGCTTTTTGGTTTTGTTTTTAAGTAATATTTGATCATTAGGAGGTAAGTTTTATTTAACCAGGAAAAGATATGTGGAAGGAGCTTATTATGGCATCACTTTGTGTGCAAATATCTCTGTCCCCAATCCTACAACTTGATCCTTGCAGAGGAACTTATCTGAGTACTGTATAGAGGCACTTGAGGCCATGGAGGATGTTTCTGTATTAAGAAATGATACACAACACATAGACCTCTCTGCACTCACACATGCACACAGTGCAGAGATGCTCAGCCAGTGTTCTGCAGAGTCCTCCATCAAGCCACGCTGCTGAAGAACCACTGGCTATGACCAGTGGCAAAAGGGTTTACTGAAGTGAGGCCTGGACTAAAAAGATTGCAAGTCAGTGGTGTACAATATGCCGCATTGAAGACTTTTGTAACACTTTTGATTCCCAGCTGAATTGTTCACAGGAATAGCCAAAGTGTTGTCAAAAGTATGAGGATAGTCCTGCAAAGGAGTTTGGCAGGATTTATTCAGTAATAGGGAGTAAGTAGCCAGTATTAATTCCTTCTGACAAAGTGGGTGGCTCCTTGATGGGCTTGTTCCGTTACTGACAGATTGGTCTATTAAGCCTGTCCCTGAGAAGAGAAGAGGACTAGGAGGGTGCCCCCCTGGGAAACTGCAGGGCACAGTCCTGGTGGTGAACCTGAGTTGGATGCAGCAAGGGGTACAGCTGAGGCAGTCGAGAGAGGCAACCTTGCCCAGCATTGCTTCATGTGGAGCTAGACTGCTAATTTCCTTTTATCACAGATACTTCTACTCGGACTGTGGCCAAGCAAAGGAATGTGACAAGGGATAACAACTTATCATCCATTTGATGAAGCTGCTAAAACTGTGTGTTTGCAGTTAAGGCTAAGTTAGTTGCTAAGAAAACAGCTGCTTTGGTTTAAGCTCTTACAGTCTCCTTGCTGATTGTTACTCTGCCAGCAGTTGCTACTGCAGTACGAAACCTTGCAGAAAGAAACATGTACTCATGCCTCCACCATTCCCATTTACAGTCTGTCATCTTAGGGAAACCCCATATTCTTTGGTATTGCCAACTACCAGGTGCATTGGGAGATCATGTGATTTTTTATTAAACTTTGAGCAGGGTTTTAACTAACGCACCTCATGCTTACATTAACTTTGAATTAATTGAAAAGCATACTTTTTGTTAAACTAATGCTTCTTCCTTATAAAGTCAAATCCTGAGATTCATATCTAAATACTCAGGAAGGCTTGCAGTTGTTGAGATTTTTTTTCTTTATCATGCAATCACGAGTTTGTTGCAGACAGAAGTAACAGCTTCTGGTACTGTGCCATCATAAATGCATGCTACTTGAATCTTTATTGCACCAGATCAAATTCCTCTATGCAAATGGCAAAAATGAAATCCAAGAAAATTGCCTTCATTAAGGTATAAATGAAACCATTTGCGTACTTACAAAGACATTCCCAACCTGCTTTTGGCATAAAATGTGTGTTTTACAGCTTATCTTGGCACACACATCTTCTGCTCCCAATTATGAATGCCTTGGGGTGACCAAGTAAGCAATAATTCCAGCTGCTCCTGACAAAAGAAGACACTGCTGCATTGCATTATTTCTCTGATGAATGTATCTTCCCAATAAACTGAAACAGGCTTTGCATCAGCAACATCTGCAACAACAGGGACTTAGAAAGTGGGTCAGGTATATTGATGGTTTGGAGAGGGAGAATGGGTGAAGGAGGGTGTGTATGAACATGTGTATGAATGTGGATCTACTTTTGTCTTCATGTTTTCCTACAAGTACTTTGCTAGTTAATGCAGGTCCTTTGGTGGTAGCCACAGAGAGAGTTTTCAGTATAAAGCGCTTTACTTGGAGCTTCGGTAACCAAGGCTGAAAAGTCTGACTCTCTGAGAGTTAGCAGTAATTCATTTTCTTGAGTCATGTGGGGACAGCATTTCTCCTTGTAATTCCTAAGCAAGTTCAGGGCAACATCTATGTAACACATTGATTATGCTACTTTTCCTCGGCACTGCTCATTATTATTGGCTCTGGAATTGTGTACGTGACAATGACAGTTTGAGGCAAAAAAATGTCTAAAATAAGAAGGCTAATTTCAGGAGGGAAAGGATTAAAATCTGCAGACCAAGGATCACAATCATCTAGAGAAAGAAGTAGACAGAAAGCTTGTGTTGTTTTGAGCCTGATGTTTATATATCAGGCAGTGGGGCAGGAGGATGTACTGTGGAAACACCTGCAGTGCGAAGTTTGGTTCCCTGGGGTGAGATAGGAGATGGTGGAAGCAGCAGCAGCTGCAGTCAGACTGAGAGATCTCTGCTTTTGCTGTTTATTTTAACAGCAATATTGAGTTTATGTTGTGTTGATAGCTCTGGAGACTGTCTAGCTTTCTTCTTGCTAGCTGGGCAGGGCAGATTTGGAGCACACTCACTTTGAGCTGCACATTAAGTTGGCTAATGCATAAACTGTAAGGACCACCTCGATGAAAGAGGAACCTTGAAGAAAACACCTCAGTCATCAAATTCAGACCTTTGCAGTAGCAGGCACCCCTGTGATAAATGTTTAGTACAGACAAGCCAACAGAAATACTGCTCTGTGTGTATCCCAGGAGCCACAGAACACTTCCCTCAATACCTGTAATAATATAAAAGGCCATGATACAAAAGGCAGAAACACAAACACACACCACACCCCATGAAAGAAGCAGAAGAGATTAGGGTATTACCAGTGGGTTCAGACTCTAAAGTATTAGGAGAATTTATCCCCTAAAGAAGTCCAGAAGTACACAAAGTAAACAATTCCACAAAGTAAACAATCCATCATGCTATTGATAGAGACCAAAACCTTCCAAGTCTTCCCTGCCAATCTGCTTTGAAAGCATTTTTTGTCTTCAAACCTGGTGACCAGCTTAACCCTTGGTATCTGAGCAAGATACATCATTACTTGGACAGCTGCTTATCCTCCATGTCTATTAAGTTTTTTTTCACTGGCCTCTATCTTCTGAGACAGCTAATGAGATCCTGTTAGCATTGATTCTGGGTATAGTGATAGTGAGACACACTAGGAACTGGACACACACTTCCAGGTCCATCCTATGTTGACCATTAACCCATCATTAGAGAGATTGTGTTAAATCTTGTAAAAAAAACCCTCTGAAAATAAGCTGACCTTTTTCTTTTTAATGTTTATTTTCCTGTTAGACCTTGCTGCAGGGTGAAGAAGGGGCTCATTGACTAGCACAGCAGTCTTGTCGGCTTGTTTTCCCGTGTTGCCATGCAAGTGACTGTTTTCTCTGTTGTCTGCAGTAGCAAAGATCAGAGGGAAAATTTGTTCTTTCCTATACATTTTTTCATGAATTAAGCACCTTTCAGGTGGGACTGCTGTTAAATGAGGTAAACTTTAAGAGCCTCTATTATACACAATGGTTGTTGAAATTACCCTATGGGGTTTCAAGGCCACTAAGGGCCATATGCTTCAAGCCTTTAAAGAAAACAGATGAAAGTGCATGTGTAGACATTGCAAAATGGAAATCAAAGGAAAGCTTCAGCACATTCTTTACACCAAGAGGTTGTACTTAACATTCTGGGGCAGGACTCAGAAAAGAGGAGGCTGTGAAAGAGGCATGAGTAGTTATGCTCTCCTTGGACAGAGAATGACACTTCAGCACACAAAGCACCAGGTAGTTCCCAAATAGGCAAACTCAACTCTGAGTTGCAAACTTTTGAAAGTCTCATGCATAGTTCCCAAGAGGTGGGAAAGATTTGGTTTATAATGCCTTGTATACCAAGTGTTCCCTATTCCTTTTAGTGCTGACTAGAATCTGGAAACACTCTGAATGTAGTCCTGTTATTTACCATTTTGCTGTAACCTTTTTATTGAATAGATTTTTTTCTTGAACCGGTAAGGGAGAAATACTAATTAGCTGTCTCCATTTTTGATAGCTTGCCTAATTATAAAACTAATTAGTGCCTGATTTTTATTGTTGTGAGAATTAGAATACTGAAAAAAACCTTAGAGTAACAAAATTAAAAATATGAGATTTTTCTAATGATTTTGGACTGGGTCAGAGACTTAGGTATTTCTTCCAATAAACTTTCATATGCTTTGGAAAGGAAAAGAAAGTATTCTTTGGGATATTTCCCTTACTACAATAGTTCTTATACTAGACTCTGAAAAAACAAAAGCAGTAAAGTGCAAAAGGGACTTGGGGCTAGAATTGTCAAGCAAAAAGTCCCACTTGCTATCAACAGAGGTTTTTCTTGAAAACTAATGGTACAATTATTACATTCCTTTTAGTATGAAGAATACTTGGGAATTTGTTTGGCATCTGTAAAGAAACCAAAGCATTCAGAATGAACAAAAGCCCTTATTGCCATTCTGCCGCTGCAAATGAACTGAGTTACAAAGGAATTAAAGAATATATCCATGTATTTACAGAGAAGAGTCAAAAATAGTAGTAGTGTTGTCTTTCGATGGCCAAAGACTGTAATAAAAAACAAACAGCCAAACAAGAGTCATCTTGAAAAACTGGAAGTAGTCTGAGATAACTAGTTTTGCTGCATTAAGTCACTCTGTATTAGGGGACTATACTATTTATTGAGAAGTTCTAAACTATAAGGATTGACCTTTGAAGAGAAATCAAGTAGTTACATGATTAAGAAGAATTATCTATATAAATATAAGTAGCTCTCGTTAAAAGACAAAATGCGGCTTTGAGCTAGTGATTTAGCACTTTCAAATACCTGTGGTAAAAGAATCTGTTTCAGAAGTTGTGTTAGCTTTTCTGTGTCTGAACCACTACACTGACACTAGAACTGTATCTGCACAAACCTTTCAAAATGGGTTGCTTATGTGCAGGGTGCAACACATATTTTGATTTTAGCTTGCTGTTGACATTAAATATTTGAGGATGGTTATGATTCAGAAGGGAATGTAACTGGGTTTAATGTACTACAGTTGGTTGTGAAGTGTATAATTTAATGACATCTTTATCTCTAAGTGTGTTATATACCACTCTATATTGCTTTATGTAAGTAGGTACTAAAATGTTTTATATAAGTAGGTACTGGCACCTTTTCTAAAAGAAAGTGGAAGTGCGTTTTGCTTTCTTTCCATTGCACTGCTGACAGGTCTTGTATTTTGTGACTCATTTGGCTCCATTCTTTCTGATATGCTTGTAAAGTAAGCCTTTGTATTCTTCCATGTTGTCAAGTACAGAAGGCTATGCAGTGTTGTTATCTGTACTATTTTTAATACAGCTAGTTGAGTGAGCAATCACAGGCTGCTTTTCTTTACCTGTGGAATCCAGAGAGACTTCAAGAGAAAAGGTGCCTTGGCAAAGAATGCTGTTACTTTGAATGGAGGATGTCTAGGGAGAAAATCAGTTCTGAATGATTCAATAATGGAAATAATGACTCCTCCTTACTGCCTGAGCAGCCCAATAGCACCATATCTTATAGAAGAGTCTATACAACTGAAAGATCCAGGATTTCAAAACTCTTCTCTCAAATTGCAACTGTTTGTTTACAGCTAAGTTTTTCTCTAATTTTCTTCCTAAAATTTCTCAAAAATACTGTGTGAATTTTGGTTTTCAAGAGACCAATTCACACAATTCTAATATCTAATAGTGCTCCCAAAGCATTTGCTGGTGAAAGAAACAGCAGTGACCAGGCTCCAGTTCAGCTCTTCAACTGTGAATGTCTTTACCAAAGTGAAAATGTAGTTGAAAACAGTTCAAAACAACTTTTTATTCAAAACTCTTCCGTTCTCTCATATGTTTACACATTGCCGTTGTTACACTAGAAACTCCAGTTTCTTTTTTAATTTATATAATGATCATATTACATCTGTAGGTGTCCATGTCAAAAGACTTTCCAGGATAAAGGTTGTGGTATATTCATTAATTGCCACATGTTAAATCAGCGCCTTCCTCAGGTTTGGAAACCTGTCCTAGGTTTACCTCAGCTCTGTCAGCAGAAATATCTGGCACTTTTCATGGGGGTTTTCTTTGGAGGAAGTGCCCTTCTGAGTATGTAAGAAGGCAAAACAGGGATTACAATATTCACCCACAAGAATAGGCTTTTCTCCTAGTTAGGGGCTAGGACTTTCACTCCTTTTTTTGTCTTGTCATAATTTAAAATAACTGGCTCGTTCCCAAGCTCAAAATGTAATATGTACCCCCTGTGCTGGGGTTGGATGCAGGAGATGGGAGTTCAGATCCTTGCTCTCTCAGGAGTATAGCAGTTAACTTTCAGCAACACACTGGTGTTCCCTTGACCTTTCTGTACCCTATACTGGCTGCATGCAAGCTGTTTTCTTTAATCTAACAAAGGGGACTTTTAAAATTACGTAAAAGCTGAGAATGCTAAGAGGAGTGAGCTGCTTAGCATAATTCTTGTCCTGAGAGGTGCTTTTATTTCTTGTTTATCTCCTTTGATCTCAGAAAAGATGCTTTGTCATAGCCTAACATTTTTCTCTGCTAGAAAAGAGTTGCTGAAGAAATAACCATGAAAAAAAAATAATTAATAAATGTGTAGACATTACTGATATACACTGTACTGTGCTCAACTCCCAGTCATATCTTTTCTGGTCCTAAGCTTGAATTTGCAAGGTCAGCTCATCACATATGCTGCCTATTTGTAGCCACTGATATAGTTCAGTGTTGTGAAAGCTGTATGAAAATCAGATGCATCAGGACAGAATTGAATTGCAGTTGAATGTGTGTCCAGTGGAAGTAACTGGTCTCTTAACTTTCTGCACAGCGTCCTAGGTATTAAAACTGCTTCCAGTTATCACAATCACATTTTGAATAGCTGTGCTTTTTAAGCAACAGTGTATACTCAGACAAAAGGGCCATTGAAATACTTAATTTCTGCCTGTGTTAGCATGACAGAGCAGTCATAGTGCCTTCAGGTTTCGTATAGCTAATGCTATCTTGAAGAAATTAATCCTTTCCCTTTTGCTGCTCTGTTTATTCTGAGAAGTACTAAGATACCTAACTGAAAGGAGCAGTATTTGCCTTATTTGTAACATATCACCATTAAAAAATATTTTGTTCTGGGTGTGGGATGGTGACATCTGTTTGCTTCTTGCCTGTTCCTAGTCTCTGTATCCCAGACATGACATCAACTATGATATTCTCTGCATGCAGCAATTTCATTTTACTTCAGACTTCTTTATCCATAACAGGTCTTCACACAAACATAAGAAATTGTGCTCGTTGCAGTGAAATTGTCCAAGGTCACATCAGATAAGAAGATGGCTCAAAAAAGTTTTTTCCCCTCAAATGCAATTTCAGGCTGCTTGGCGTGCATTGTTTGTACACAGAATTCTACATTTGCCGTGGAAGTGAGTTTTGGAAGTAATTTCATTTGCAGAACCCACAGGCTAGTTTTTTGCTAAATAACATTGCTCAGTGTGGTTCTGAAATTGCCTGCTGCTTTGCATCCTTCTTAAATGTTATGTGGTCTGTGACTTGTTTTTTTTTGCAACTGGAATGAATTCATATAAAATTTGTCTTGAATTGACATAAACTTCATTCTTTCTTGAAGATTACAGAGGTGGGAAACATTAGCCCTCCTTACTTAACATGGTTACATGCTGTGGAAGACAATGCAGGCGTGTTTCACTTACACTCTCTGGTATCTGTATTTGCTTCCAAATTGTACTATCCTGCGTTGGATGGAGTACTAGACCTGTTTGAGTTCATTTCTTGGACTCGTGTTACCTTCTGGGGGCTGCATGTTGCAGAGGACATAAATCCTGATTCTAGAAACAATATTCATGCCCTTTATTTTATGGCTTCCTAATGTGACAGCTTTTGCCACAAAGGTATTTCAGGATGGCATGTACTTACCCTGCTCAAAATCTCCTAGTTTTGTTTCTGAAAATCACAAGGGATTAGC
>VXBX01003761.1:1158752-1256233 GCA_013400415.1 Scytalopus superciliaris | reverse complement strand
TCGGCTGGTCTCGGCGCGGGAGCCACGCCGGGGAGGTGCCTCCCCTCCCCTCCTCTCCGGTGCCACCGCGACGGCGAGATGGAGGGTAAACGCCGGCGGGGCACAGCCGCCCTCTTCCTCCTCTCTCCCCGGGCTGGGGGCGCGGGCAGGAGGGAAGCGCCTCGCTCTCTGCCCCGCTCGGGGCTTTTACCCCCTTCCCGGCCCGCGGGGGCTCCGGCAGCCTCCCCGGCAGCCTTCCCAGCAAGGGTGTCATCAGGCCTGGCTAGGAGAGGGACCCCCGGGCAGCGCAGGGAGGCAGGGTCGCAGCCCAGGTGACCCGCTGGGTGTGCCGATAACCTCGTTTTGTTACAGCGCAGCAGTAGTGGAGCCAAAATGGTTTAGCGAGGTACAGAGTTTGCAACAGTTATCATACAAGCATTGCAGAATAGTATTTCTTTTTGTTGAAATAAATGGTGTTTAAAGAGTGGTATCTTTTTTAATTCTTTTTCCCCCTTTGGGCACCACAATAAAACAGACATCGTAATACAGTGGTTTGCTTTGGAACAAAAGGTCTCAGTAAGGAAGAAGTTAATCCTGTTTTATAAATGTATTATCGAGTTTCTCACCTGCATTAAGAGGAAGGCCTTGCATCGTTAAGGAATGAAAAGTAAAAGCTGACCATATGTTTATGAAAGTCGGGAATGTAGATGACCTGTGACTAGCAATAATGAGACTGCTGGAGGAGCTTAGAAAATGCAGAGATTAAATTGTGGTACACCTAGGATTTAATTGTGCTATTATTTGCAAGGTTAAGAAACAAGGAATTTTTCAGTCTTATGAGTGGAAGCTGATTGCTAAGTCAGAAAATAGTAGAACTGTTTGTAGATGGCTGCCTCCTCTCCCACAAAATCAATATTCTCGATAAGAATTTCTCCACTTATCTCAAAATGGGAATCTCTTTTGAAAACAGTCAAACAAGGCTTGAGACTTAGATGTAGGCTTATTTTATTTGTTTGCTTGGATTTTTGTTTGTTTGTTTGTTTATGGTTTGGTTTTTTTTTTTTAATCCTAAATGTGACTGAAACAGTAAAAAAATTTTTATTCTCAGGTTGAGGAGTCTCCTAGCTTGTCTCCCAGAAGTTCAGTGTCTTGCATTCATGGGTGATCCAAGTTATTAGCAATATATTGGTGGAAAAAACTCCAAAGAAAGTCATATATTTGAAAAGAAAGCTCCAGAAACTTAATATTTTAAAAACAGTGGCTTCCCTTTGCTTTATTAGAAGTAAATTGAATGAGGCTTGTGAAGTTACATGAAAATTCTAAGTGTGATATATGTGATATAATACAATCTGGTCTGCATAGTAGTCCAAGGCTGTACTGTAACAACAGCTGTCCTATGTGAATAGCAGGAGCAGTACTGTATGAGTGACAGCAGCTCCAGAAGGGATTTGCTTCAGATGCACCTTGTATTTATATCCTCTGCCAGGGCAACCCCAAAGACATGCTGCCTGTAGTCACCAAGACTGAGATCGTGGTGGTTTAGCTGGTAGTAGTGTTCTTGTTCAAATATTGCCAGATGTATGCTACCCAAAGTCTAATTTCATTCCAAAAGCATTGGCTGGTACTGGTAAGACAGAATGTGTCTGGTGATAATATGATCTCCACCCCTGATGCTGCAGCTTTTCCAGTCTCTCTTCCTTATTCATGAGTAGCATCTGTAATGTCTCTGTACTTTCTCTCTCATGAGGAATTCTTTACTCTCCTAGTTGTCTCTCCCCTTTACCTTTGGTGATTTGCTGTATTTTCTGCCAGGTTCCGTCTGGTGAATGAACTTCACCTGAGTGGGATGGTGGATGAAGCTGGGCTACACTGTAGCTCTTTCTATAAGCTCATCTTAAGCCACTGGAGAAATTTGGCTCTGTGGTTCTTGAGGTGGTACAACTTTCCTGCCTCCTGAAAGCTTTTAGCTTTTTTTATTTTGTTCTTCTTCCCCCCCGACCTGCCCCCCTGCCCCCAAATGTGAATTCACTGTCAAAACCAGACCACGGCTGATAGGTGCAGTTCTCCTTTCAGTACTGATTTTGTGGGCTCTTACCTTTTAAGATTATATTGGAAAGCATCTAGGAGACAAAGCCTGAAGGGACCTGCCTGTTGCAGCACTAGCACTGTGTTTGTTTTGCGCAGCTGGCAAAGCAGACACAGTTGGAGTGGAAACTTTGTATATGCATCGAGTTAACACTTGCAGTGGCTGCTGTGGTGAGCACAGGGGAAGCAGTATTGTGGGGTGATGCTGTGAGTTCTTTTCCTTGTTTGTTTGGTTTTTCTCCGTTTTTAAACACTGTTAATGTATCTGAAAGTGTGCACCGGAGTTTCATCTTGCTTGTTGCTAATTGAGCCTAATTTCTCTCAGAGTCACCACTGCCCACAAGGGAAGACTTAATGACTGTGCAGGGATGGTGAGAGGATTTTTGTTTTTTAGGCTGTGCTTCCACTGACACAAAATACAGCAAAATCCCATTAATGAGAGGGAGCCAAGTTGTAAATTCCTACACCTAGCTGCAGAAAGGGATCTGGACTGCATATATCCTTCAGTCATTCGGCATCAGGGTACTTTTCCAAGGTTGTTTTGGCATGGAGAAAGCCTGGCAAATTCTGTATTTGAAGGGGAAAAAAAATAGGTGAGCTCTTCCCTTGTGGGGAATAAGGGCTGAATGTATTAAGCAGACTCTCAAACAAGTTGCTAGCTCATCAAGTACAACAAGCAGAATCAGAGCTGGAAAACACAAGAGGAAGGAAGCAGCCAGCATTTATGCAATATGCTGCTTTTTAACTTCTGAATTACTGGCTGCTCAGTGTGTATATGGTATGTTGGGGATGTTATGTGGTTTATGTTGCCAGCAGATTGGGGAGGTGAGCCAGTAAACATTTAGTGTAAGATGTTGCTGTGTTGCCATCTCAGACTGCTGTAATGTGAAGCGTGGTGAAACATACTGCAAGTTAGTGTGACTTTAAGGCTCTGGTAATGTGACACTCAGGTTTAGTATTTTGGTCAGAGCAGAGGAATAGGATCTTGCCTGTGTCTTAAAATCTGATCTGATAAAAGAGGTACTAGGATCTTTTCTCATATCGCTTTATCTGAGGAAAGGAAACATAGGTTTACAAGAAATGAAGCTTGCATCAAATAAAGCCATTCTCTGTGAGTGCATTCATGGTGCTTTAAAATTAATAAGAATTTTCTTGGCAGTTAATGAACATTTAGTGAAGAAGCTTAATTTGACATTTGAGAAATTCAATAAATAATTTTTCTTTCTTGATTAAGGCATCTTTTAAGCTGTCACTTATACAACCGGGAATTGTCACTTTTTAATACATTAAGAGATCTCGTTGCATACTGATTCAGCTATTATTGCCTATTAAACAGTTTAGATTTCATGTGCCTTAATTTCCCAGTCCTTGACTATTTTAAGCTTCCTGCTACTTTAAGGACCATTTATATTTGCATAAGCATTTATTACACATTCAAGTCAGAAAAATTGGACAAACTGAAGTATGTCTTTGTATTTCTTTAACTTCCCCCCACCCTGTGGTCGGATTTGGGATAGTTTTTTATTCTCATCCCAGATGTTTACAGAAACTACCTCTTTCAGCTTTGCAAAAATCAGACATTAAATTTCATATGGCCTTTTTCACTCTATCTCATGTCACGGAGTGCAGAGGTTTTTGGAAGTAGTTGTTTGTAAAGCATTGATAAGTCAAGGATGCTAATCAGGACATGGCTAAATTGGGGCCATTTCCCCCATTTTTTATTCTCCCAATTGTGCACACAAATTATCTTATTTTAGCATTAAATGGGGTTTATACATGTGCAATGAGGGAATAATAAATTGAAAGGGCAAATGGGTTTTGCTTTGTGACATGTTAGTAGAGGTTGTTTCTGTTGATTATTGTCAAGCCTAGTCTAAGGGTAATAAAAGGTGTCTTTGACCTGATTCAAATCTATGTATGTCTATCTCTCCTACTGTTTCTTGAGTACATGTGATCTTTTTTTTTTTCAGTGAAAAATCTGTCAAGTGTCAGTAAACAGAATTGTCTTTTAAAGTAAAAGTCATGGGACCAGTTGTTTTTCAGTGCCATGAATATGATTAGGAAAGTGATTCTTAGTGACCAAGGTACCTTGTCAGCAAATTAGCAATAACTCTACAAAGTAGTTGGTTAAATCTAGATAATTTGGAAGAGCTTGTGACTCTAACACTTGGATGTCTCTGCCCTTTATCATGTCTCATCTTACATAAGGTGAAAAGCCTCATGAATATGATCTTATCCATTGGCAAATGTCAGGGTTTCAACAAGAAAGGTTTTCTGTAAGTGGCTTGGCATCCCTCTGATAGTTACACTGCAAAGCAGCTTGTAGTGTCTCATTGAGCCACTCAAACTAATTTTCCTCAAGCAGACATATTCTATTGTTAAGGGCTTATTGAGATCCTGTTTGGGCCAATATATCATATTTTAAAGCTGTTGTACCAGCCTGAAGGGGAAAGAACAAACAACAAGTTCTGTATGTATCTGATAATTGGTTGCAATGCTAATGCTGAGATCAAATGATGGACTTAAGTTTTGGCATGGTCAAAAAACAAACAAAATACCCACACAAAATAAGTTATCCATCTTCTGCCTTTGTTAGAGGAAAAGTGAAAGACGTGGGTGCAGTCAGACTACAGGTGGTGTGGTTGCTCTATTTTGGTCTCTTTCAGCTGCCTTGCTGTGGCAGGGGTCATGAGGTCTCATTGGTGAGCCCTGCATGCATAGTGTGGTCAGATCTGTGCTTCTACCAGGCATCATCCGTGCTGATGCTCTAGGAAAGGACTGTTAGTGTCTTCTGCTGGCACTTGCCAGTGTCACCCAGCAGCTTGGCAGGCACAGTGTGAAGTGGTGTGTCCAGAGCCCTGCTGGGTCCCTCATCTGTGTGACTGGTCCGTGCTGGTCTGATCACCAGTGATACAATAGCCTGTGCAAAGCAGCTTGCTCCATTTTGAAAGTGTGTTGGGGTACTTTGAACTACTTTTACATTGAACTAATATGCTAATAAGCTTTAAATATGTACACAGAAACTAGTTCAGAGGACCTAGTGGGCTGGAAAGTTATATCCTGATTTACTGTGCACTAGCTTTACTGTGTTAGTAAATAAGGGCGTATCTCAGAGACATGTTGCCTATATGAGCTAGTGAACAGCAACTGGAAATCCTTTGTAGGAAGCAGAAAATATGGAAGTGTTTATGATATTAAGAAAAAGTGAGAGGAAAAGAGTTGTTTTGATTGTAAACTGAGCGTAGAGGTAAAAATTCCTAAAATGAAATTTAGAATTTTCATCTATTTGTACATTTTATCTTGCATTGAATCCCATAAAACTCAGTTTTAATAAATTACTGCTTTCTTAGTTGATTTTGAAAGACTGGATTTATTTCATATTAGGACTAAAAAGTAGTTCTTGCATGAAATTACAGGCTGTCATGAAGTCTTTTAAATCAAGTTGGAAATTATCTGGAAAAAACCCTGTTTGTGTCTTAACTGCAATTTTTTCCCAGTGGGAACCAGAAAAAATCTCAGGGATTCCATAGATTTTTGTGGATCACACATATATTCATCACTTTTGTCTGAAATCAGCCTCCTGAAGTTATCTTCACTATCCCATGCCTTGTGCCTTTGATTGACTTGGATGTTGCGGATTCTGTCCCTTTCCCACAGAAAAAGGAACATTCATTATGTGTTCATTATCAATATGCAACTTATAATTAAAATAAGAACGATTTTGTTTCTCATATACTTCCTACACTGTTAGCAGGTGTTAAAAATTAGAACATGTGAGCTGAGAGGATCTTGTTGGCTTCAGGGTGTTGGGCTTTCCATTTCATAGTTGGCATTTGCCATTTTTCTGTTTCTCATCAAGGTGAATTCCGATTCTCCACAGCCTTTCTTCCTATTAGGAAATGTTACAGCATGAATCATTCCCACAGTTACTTGGTTAGGGCACTGCTAAGTTGTTATGAAATATTAACATCAATTCCTGAGGTTTGGCTGCACAAAAATATCTGATTCTTTTTTCTTAACTTTTGTCTGCTGGTTTTGATGTTGTGGGGCTCGTTTCTTTAGGAAATCCTGCCCAGGACTGCTGTGTATAGCAAGCTCTTGGCACACAGCAAATGGGCACAACACATCAACAAGTCATGAGCATTCCACTAATAAGGGTGTCCCTTGGAGCTCTGGAAATATCTCTGAAAGCAGGACTTCTATCCTAGTGAGAACTTTGTGTTCCCTGTCAGGTATTCATTGCTGGGTCTCCTCTCCGGATTTCAATCTCCTCCCAACCTTTCCTTTCAGAATGAGAAATTCAGGTGTGGGATGAAGAACAGGACCCATTTGTTGTGCCGTTGCCATTCAGAGCTAGCAGTGTTCTCAATGAGTTTATTCAGGGGCTTTTGAGCCCATACAGAAGCACTTTTGTTTTCCTTGGGTCCTGCTCTGTAAAGGTCACATTTGCCTTTCCAGTCAGAGGATTCCTGTGAGAGGGGGCTGTTACAGCCCTTCTGAGGGCAAGCACCCTGTTCCCTGTCCACAGGCCTGGTCCTTAAACCTGCAAGACCGGAATATGTAATATAGGGGGAATTGCAAACACCCTACCATTCCTGTACTGTACCTACCTTTTCTTTTTTTTCCCATATGGATGGCTTTGTCAGGACACCCAGTCGTTTTATATACTGAATTATAAGAAACCTGCATCTCGTTTACTTTGCAATAGGTCTGGGAAATCAGTTTACTAAGAAACAATGTATTTTTACGTTAAGACTGGAGTGGCTTTGCTTCATTCATATGTACAGAAATCAGCAATTAAATAAATAGAAGTGCCTTTAAAGATTATATATAGCAAGGGACTGAAATAGCTGCATAGTATGGGACAGGTTTGTGTTTTAATGCTTGGATACATGATATGGCACGACAGTAATTCATTAAACATGGTGGTGTTGAGTCTTGACACTAAAGTCACTTTTTTTTTTTTTCTGGACACAGTGAAAGTATATGCTGAAGTCTCCTCTGAAAAATGACCCATGACTAGATTATACAGAATGAGAAATTTAAAATTTGTTTCTGATTAATGCTTCCAATTATGACTGCATTTGTTACAAAACAGAAATAGGCCTTTGATCAAAGCCAGCTTTTTGCATTCCCTTGAATAGTCTGTGGTGCTAATACAGTGTAAACTGAACAGGATTTGGCCCTGGCATTCAAGCACAAGCTACTCTTTCACAACAACCCCCTTCTGTTTCCTCATTTTCCTTGTGAGCAGTAAATCTTTCTGGTCATTTCATGCTACTCTCCCAAATGTTATTACAATATGTTGTTAAAATGGGCCAAGTACAATGCTTTAGTTTCTTTTTGTAGTCTAAGGATTTAGCAGTCAAATATGGAAACACAGATGCAGCTTTTAAAATACTCGGTAGTGCTTACATAAAAATATAGAAACATCTGAAAAATGTTTATATTTTCTGTACATTATTCCAACTCCAATTAATTTATGTTTTCTGCTGGGAAAATGATATTGATCATAAAAATGGAATGCTGATTGTATATTCTTAGGTTTCTGTAATAGAATATTTCTTTCAGGATGAAATGTGGGAATTACGAGCTTGATTTTGCTGCTGCTGAAGCCAGTGGCTGAATGCCCAATTGCCTTCAACTGGAGCAGGATTGAGTCTTCTGTTTTGCAGAAAGATATCTTGAACAGTCAATAATCCTTAATCTTTGTTTTAAAGCACTTCCAGTTGGTAAAGTTTTAGTTCTGTTTCAAGCCTGGAGCCATTTGGCTGAAATTGTGTTTGATGTATTTTCAAGAAGTCTGTTTTCTAAGTCTGCTTAGGAGTCTGTTTCTGTATTCTCAAGTAGAAAAGAACATATTTATTGCAACTCCATCTCTAGATTGTTTCCCTATCATGTTTGAAAACAAGAGAGGTATAGGTGACAAGATGCTGTTTCTAAGAAGTGGGCTTCATGTGGAACATGTTCCTTTAGTGCAATCAGATGTGTTTGAAACAGATACATAAAAGGCCTAAAGTTCTTTTTAAAGATACAACATATATTATCTGCTCATAAAGATAGTGTGTGTTTCTTATCTTGGATGCTGAGCTCTGAGAAGGTGTTAAAGGCATGCTATTTAACTGGGACACAAAAAGTGAACCCAGTATCTTTCTGGAGGTTCACCTATCTAAAACATAATGAGTTGGTCACTGGCTCTTTTAAAAATGTGATAAAAAGAAAAAATGTTATGGAATTTCAGATGTTTATCATGTACTTTAGTTTTCCTCCTCAGGGTTTTACTACAACCAAGAGGAAACACATTTATTTTTGGGTAGAGAAGGGTTTGGAAATCTCATATGAGCTCCAGAAGTCAGATAGTTATGAGTGGCAGATTTAGGTATCATGGCATTTGCAGAAAAAGCATGAGAGATAGGAATAGTGTATAAATCCAGCACTGGTTTGCAAAACCTGAAGACCTTTATCTCAGAAAATGTGTATGCTTGGGGCTTGATTTAAGTCCTGATTGTGAAATAATTTCCTGTTAATTCAAGTAATGATCTTATGGTATATTCCAGGGCAGGATTTAGCTTTAGCAAGCTCAGATTGAAATGATAAGTGATAACCAAAACATTATTGAGAAAGTGGGAAGTAATTGCAAGGAGTATTATTCTGGGAAACAAAATATGAGCTAAGTAATGAACTCTTTGCTGGAGCTTTACACAGGTGAAATGCTGATGAAATGAAGGCTCTCTTCCATCCCTTCCTTCTAACCTCTCTGCTTTGCCTTTCTCTTTCACAGACTGTGCCCGAGTCCCAGCACAGATGTGGGGACTACGGGTGAATGTTCAGGTAGACTATCACCCCTTTTCCAGAGCATATATTTTTCTTCTGGATCCACAAAGTATCCTAAGGAGACTGTAAAGCTGTGTGTAGAGGTGAACAGACCTGCTTCAAATAGGAAGCTGTTAGACCTATTAGCCAGCCCCCTAAAGAAAGACACAGTATCAAAAATAAAATTTTGCTTTTCACAGAATTCCTGGGAAAAGATCATTGTAAATTCATGGAAGTACTAGTATCTTATCTCTGTCAAAAAGTGACTTTTGCACAGCTCTGGTTCTAGTAGACATCTGAGAGGTGGAGCAGACATACCACAACAACAACAACAACAACAACAAAAAGAAAAAAAAAAAGAAAAAAAAGAAAAGAAGGGAGTGAGTTCTCTTGCTCCACCATATATTCTTCTTGTAACCAAAGGAAGTATCAACATCTGTGCTCTGTGATAGATATTCCTTTAAAAATCTTGCCCTCTTTTTTTTCTTTTTTTTTTTTTTAATGTTTTGTTTTGTTTCATAGCAGCAAAACACCTTTGGCTTACATAGTGATGATAGGACCTCCAGGGGATGTTAAGGCTGAGATTCTTTTTGTGTTTATGTTAAACTCTCAGTAGTACTTAGGCAGCTATTTATGCATCAAATAACTAACTGTCAATTAAAAACTGGTCTCTGTTCTGTCTGCCCAAAGAGCTACTGTCTTTGAATTCCTCGGTAATTCCTGGTGTTTTAAGTCTTACAAAGTTGACCTACTAGCTTGCCTTTTCAGAGAGAAACCTCTAAGACTTTTTCAAAGCTGCAGTTTCTTTACAGTGCCTCTGCTGTGGTGTGCTGGGAAGCATGATGAGAATTGACATTTTTGATGTTTGTGATTTCCCCTCTTTGCCTGTTAAAGATTTAATACTGTTTACCTGCTTGTTTTCTATCTGTCCCATAAGAACATTTATGTATCTCCTATAACTGTGCCAAAGGCTACTCTGTTCAGTAAAATTTAGTATATTTTAATCCCATTTGGATTAAAAACAAGTAATTTCAGAAATGCCTGTGTGTATGTCTCACTTTTGTCAGCAGCATTATGGGAAGTTGGAGGTCCCATCTCAGGTTAGAGTTTTATTTTTTTTGTCTTATCTCTCCTGATAAGCCAAAGTGAACCAAATAACTTCTCTAAGTCCTCAGAAAATAAAAAGTCATGGGGTTGACGGGGTTTCTTTCAATCAATAGACCTTGAAGTGATGCGCCTTTCTAAGCAGCATTGTTGTTCTTCTATATCCTGTGCATGAGGAGCTGTAATTATGATAAAAATGATGAATGTGTCAGACTGCAGTGTCTGGCAGTCTTCTGGAAATCAGTTGTTTGTTTAGATCTGTGAAAGAGCCACCTGTCTTCTGTACTTTGTAACTGGAGCAAAAAATAAGGCAGAAGGCAAAGTTTTTTGAGCACAGAACTTTCTCCCTACATCACAGCCTTCCACCATCCTCACCACAGATGAAGACAACCCTTCGTGGGTGGCAGTGCTGCCTGGCTTTATAGATCTTAGCTATTCTAAGGCAAGATCAGTGAGCAGATGCTGTCTGTAACCCAGATAATCTGGCTACGGTGGTTACAGCTTCTCCTTTCAGCGCTATACTGTTTCAAATGTCTGTTCCCTTGATATCTCCAAATGTCTCACTTTCATCTTCATCCTCACCTTGATGAAAACTGGAGTCCTGATCTTGCCATATGAAATCAATACATGAAACAGATACATAGTTGCCACTATTGGCCAGTGCCTTATAAGCATCTTGGCTGTGCTTTCAGAGGTAATGTAAAGGAGGAGGTAGCAATGTGTTTATGGAACATATCAGGAGAGTACGTCTTGTGGGTAAAGGTGAGGGAAAGGAAGGAGATCATCATTGGACAACATAATAAACAAGACAATTTGCCTAATAGATTAGTAGATTATTGTATTAGTGACTGAGAGCACTTAATAGGATAAGAGCAGAAAGAAGTACAGGTATGTGATATGGACAACAATCTGAAAAGATTTTATTTTTGTGGAGTGTGGGTCAGTGAAGCACTTTGCAAAGAATGCAGAGGACTCAGCAAGAGAACTGGCTGGTGAGAAGGAGTAGTATAAAGATACAGCAAATGCCGCTGAAAATTATTTCCTGGAAAAAGGGGAGCAGAAGGGATGGCATGCGGAGGGAAACATTTTCAGCTAAGAAAAATGCCCGTTATCTTTCACTGTAGTTCTCTTTATCCAGATGTAACAATTTCTAAGCCAGAACTGTATTTTCCTCTGTATTTGGAAGGTCCCTTGCAAGTTTTTGTAGATACAATGCAGTAGGTTATTACCACCTACAGAATAGCAGTCTAGGTTTGAAGTAACATGTAATTTTTTTTTGTCTGTAAAGATTCTTCCACCAGATCTGGGATTTTTGTATATGTGAAAAAAAAACCCTGTGAGGTTTTTCTTAAGTTGACTAAATCTTCAGCAATGAAAGAATATTTTTTTTGTGTATTATTTAGTTGTCCAGGCCTTGCTCTAATGATGTATTATTTACCTTACAGTTGGTGTTTGCAAGCAGGAGATGCTCCAGAAGAAGAATGCTGTGTTGGTGGATGGGGTCATCCTAAATGGTCCAATAACGGACTCAAAAGCAGGAGAGAAGTTTGTGGAAGAGGCCTGTAAGATTATAATGGAAGAAGTTGTCCAGAAAGCTGATGATGTAACAGAAAAGGTAAAGAAACAGTGTTGTTGGGAATTTGTAATGGAGATAATGAACAATAAATCAATTTTTTTATAAGTTGTATTTTATTGCACTTTAAGTAGCCTCAAAATTGCTTCTAGTATGTGGCTGGCTCTGAAATAAAATGACAGCCATACAAATTAAAAAAGAACGTATTATAAAACCTTCCAATAATGTAATTAGGATACATATCTGCCACAAAGTAATGAAGGTTTTTTTATGTCAGATTACAAAGGTCATTTTCTGTGGAATCATAAATGGCTGTAGTAGTTTTTTTTGTAGTTTGGGGTGGGGATGAGTTATTTGATTGGTCCTCAGAGGCAGTGGTGTTGGAGAAGGAGGAACAGTGGATGTGGTACTACCATTGTGAAAGGACAGCATTATGAGATTGCTGTGGGTTTTGCCAAACCCCTGCTTAAGGGGCTGTATGGAAGACGACCTGCAAATAAATCATGCTTGCCTTTGGGCATGTACTGGCTGCTCCCACCCCTTGGCAGAACAGGATTAGAACATGCTGTGATTATAAATCCTTAGCTAAGGATAGAATTTGAGCTGCAGGCCTCTTTGTGTTCTGCCTTCCAGCATTCACCACTCTAATTTTTGTGATTGAGCGATGTCCGAGATGCAATAAAACCAACAAGTCATAAGATCATTTTACCAGATGTATTTTCTGGTGGCATGCTGTCCTGCAGTGGGAAGCTTTGTGAAAGCAGTGCTGAATGTGGTGTTTATCTTGTACCTTTATAACCTTTTCCTCCTGGCAAACCTGTTCACTGATGGTGTCTGCCCCCTCCCCATCACTAGGTCTGTGAATGGCAAGCTCCCGAAACTCTTAAGCAGATTCTTGACCTGGAAATGAGGGACACTGGAGAATGTCATCAGAAACTCCTGCAACTCTGCCGGGATGTGATACAATACAGCGTCAAAACCAGTAGGAATGTGATTTCTAGCTCAGTTGCTTTATATGCTAAATTAGGAAGATGGGATAGTGTTTACAAAGCTCTGTCACTCTTCAGAGAAATGGGGGTGTGAATGTTTGGGTTTTGCCTGCCTGTACAAGTATGCAAACACTTGGTCATGTTTGTGTCATTTGACTGAATGCTGGCCACCACAGGTTTGATTAAAGTGTGCAATAATGGCAAACTAATAAAAAACTAATTAATGCAAACCTAGACAAGTTTATAACAGTCTAGCAAAACAGGCAGAAGCTGCCTTTGTGTGTGATTACCTGCTGTCTGAGTGATGAAATTTGGAGTTGCCATCATTGCCCTCATATGTTCTTAGTAATGATTGCCCTCCTTTATTATTGTTCTTTTTGAGCAATAGTCTTGTAGGGTGTTAATTTGCTGATAGGCAGTAATTCCTTATCCAGACCCTGTGAGAAGAGAGCCTGCAGTGTTTGAGACAGTATGCCACATCTCTGCAGGATTAGTTCTCTATGGCTAACCTTTCTGCAGCATGTGTAGGATAATTCAATCTCAGCGAAAGGGGATGAACAACATCTGTTCAGGAAATGGTGCTGTGAATCAGTAGCTCAGGATTTCATCCATGGTATGGCTTAAGCTGTGTTTTGGAAAGTGAAAAGGACATTTGATATAGTTAGTTGTACATTTCCAGGCTATATTCCCCACTGCAGTCACTGTTGCTACAAAGTAAAAGCAAAATAATTTTGAAAGTAAGCTCTTGCCTTTGAAAACCGTAGAAGAGTAGCACCAGATCTGCAGGGGGAATGCACTAATAATATGCAGATATAATTATTGAGTTACTGCAAAAGATTCTGTTTATCTCACTTCTGCAAATTACCTTTAGATTATAATTTGTTATGCTATATCCCCTTAGAAAAGATGTTATGTATAAGAGTATGCTGTGCAAATAGTCTTCAATTTAAGTACAGACATTTAATGAAGCACCAGATACAAATGGAGCCATACAGCTTACCTGATTTTGCATGTAAAAGTACTATGCTGTGGATTAAAATTTAGGTGGTGATCCCACTGTTGAACTAGCTTGTTTTTATAGTCAGCAATAGTATAGAATTTTGTCATAATTAGTCATATTTCAGTGTTTCAAGGCAGGCAAACAAATTCTCTTAACTTTTCATTTTAAGTGTGCAGTAAGTCTTTTCAAGCTGTTACACTGTCTCTTTCAGTATAGAGACTTTGTTGGGATCACAGGCACAGCTTCCTCGGATCAGCAGGTTACTATATTCTATTGTTTAGCAAAATTTGGCCTCTCAAAACCACTGTTTAAAGCCACTACATATTCTCAATTGTCAATCCCTTGTCTTTTCTTGATTTGTAAAACTTGTGAACAACTCACATTCGTTCTGTGCGCCACTTGCATCTCTCAAGACTTGTTTTGAGCTCTGAAAGCGCTTATTAAATTTACTTTCAAAGTATTGCCTAACCTAAGAAAAGGACAGTAAATCCAGAGAATACTGAGAGAATGGGGTGAATTGTGTTTTGCAATGATTGGCATTCAACTGAGAGGGTCTGTGATGTATTCTCTTTCCTTGTATATCCTGTCACTTGCTTTTCATCTGTTTTTCAGATCATCCAAGGTTTTTCAATCAGCTCTATGCTGGACTAGATTATTACTCATTAGCAGCTCGGTTCATTACAGAAGCCCTGAACCCAAGCGTGTAAGTGTGGTTCTTTGTCCTCTTGATGATGAATTAACATGCTTTTTGGAATAACAGCTTTTCTTACTTCCTTGGTTCTGATTTCTGTTTTCAGTATTACAGAAGAGGTAGGAATTGTGCATGAATTTGGGAGAGTTTGATTCAGACTGGCTGAATAGCTCACCGCAAGGTTGACTAATCTGATGAGACCTTTTTTTCTTGTTTGTGAGGTGATGTTTAAGAGGATTTTTTCCCCCCAGTGCTTTTAAACCTAGATTTTTATCTTGGTACATAAAAATTAATAAATCAGACTTAACTTAGTTGTTCATATCCTTTGAGGCATTCTGCCCAGAGTTGAATGCAAATGGTTACCTGTCTACTGTTTACTTGCAAATGTGAAGCTGAAATTTAAGCATGTGACCTACATTAAGAGCAAACTGATGTATTACTTTGAGAGCAGAATTGTCAATGTGATGCTGTCAGGAGCTGAGCACGTGCTCTACTAGGTCAGGTACATAATGTTTTTACTTTAAGGTTTTTGCTGCTGGTGCTGGTCAGCTGCTGATAGATTAGAGAGAGGTTTAATACAATTTGTGGTGCTTTTATTTTTGTTCAGATATACATATGAAGTATCTCCTGTGTTTCTGTTGGTGGAAGAAGCAGTCATCAAGAAAATGATTGAGTTCATAGGCTGGGAAGAAGGTGATGGCATATTTAATCCAGGTAGGAACAATTTAGACCTCAAAGTGAGTCACTGTGAACGACAGTGAAGTTGTGCCAGGGGAGGTTTAGGTTGGATATTAGAAAGACACTTCACCCAGAGGGTGTTTGGGCACTGAACAGGCTCCCCAGTGATGTGGTCACAGCACTAAGAGAGAGAGAGTTCAAGAAGTGTTTGGATGATACTCTCAGGCATATGGTGTGACTCTTGGGGATGGTGCTGTGCAGGACTGAGGGTTGGACTCAATGATGTTTGTGCGTCCCTTCCAACTCAGAACATTCTGTGATTCTGTGATCTTTTTTGGGTGAAGAAGAGGAATAAGATAAGTAAATGAATTTAAACTGCCCCTCCAAAACAAAGAGAGTCAGTAATTCTAACATACACATGAGTAGTAGAAAACTAAACAAACTAAAATCCCCTAGATTTTTTTTTAATGTATTAAAGGTATGGATTTTATTTTTTTCCCCCATCAAATTTGATGTGTATTTTTCATAGAAGCCTTGAATTTACAGCAGAATTTTTGCTTAAAACTTAATGAGCTTCTGTCAAAAGATAAATTGAGATTACTCTTTTTTGGTGCTAGTTTTATGTAAGGTTTTTTATTACTGTATTGGTTTTGTTATTTTAAGTGAATAAAATCCATCCAGATCTTACCTTGCAGGTCTTCCCATTCCCACTCACCGTGTTTGTTGTTTTTTTCTAATGGCTTTTTTCTCCCCATAATACTCTGAGGCCTGGTTGCCCAAGAGATCTGGGTTCTGTATAGTGCAGCCACAGCTGACCTCTGTGCAGGCAGCTAAACTTTCATTGCCTCAGGATGGGTGGGAAGGAGCTGTTGCAGGGTGTTCTCCCTTGGGAAGGACTACTTGAGAGCAGCTCTTATTCCTCAGAAAATATCCCCAAAATGCATTCAAATATGCTCTGTTCCCATGTGTGCCGCAGAGCCTGACATTCATTTTATTTCTGTAACCTTTGTGGGAGGAATTAAACTGTGATGGATGCATCACTAATCTAACTGAACGGCTTATTTTTTCCCCAATAGGTCAAGTACTTACTCAGGACAGGTGCTAGTGCTGTGACTAATATGGTGTTTGTATGTCTCTTTCTGCAGGTGGCTCTGTCTCTAATATGTATGCCATGAACCTAGCGAGATACAAGTTTTGCCCAGAGATAAAGGAAAAAGGGCTTTCAGGTCTGCCAAGACTAGTCCTGTTCACTTCAGAAGAGGTAAAAACAAAATCAGGAGAAGCTTTTTGAGCTTTGTTTTTCAATGGCTGCAAAATGAAATAATTTGTATATCTGAAGGGGCACTAGTACAATAATTTTGACATCAGTGTATGATGTGAAATATTGGAGTGAAGTGCAGAAGTCTGACAGTAAATTTCCCTGCAGAAGCTTCCTTGCTTTCAGAAAACAAACACAGATGTTCCTGCTTTAAAAATTGCTGATACAAGGATAGGTTGTACATGGGGCAAACCTGAAGCAGAGTGCATGTGGTGTGTTGTGGGGATCTGTAGCATTTGATTTCCCACAACATAAAGTCTAACAGGAACTGTAGGTAGGGTTTGGGTGTCAAAGGTTTTTTTCTGCATACTTAATTTGTACTAAACTGAGCACTTGTGGACCTGTGAGCAGCTCTCTCTCTGCCCTGTGTCTGAATACAGATTGGTTGTGGTATAGAACCAAACCCACCATATGCCTCTTGGAAAAAAATGCTGAACCTTTAGACAGTTTTTTAAATAATTGAAAATATGTGGCTAGTCTTAAAGTTTTGGAATAATATCTGTCCAAAATGCCTGTGGGAAATTGAGTTACAATCATACATTTATTCTGAAGGTAATTTTTGAGGCTCTTTTTTCTTCCCTGTCCCTTCAGTTTTAAGAGTTTATGATTTGATAAGTGCAGAGTTGTTATTAATTTTGACTCCACAATATAAAGACCCCAGGGGAAGTGAGAACCTTGTATTAGAAAGCATCTAGTTACTAGAATAATTTTAGCTCAAAAGTTAATGCTCCAAACAGTTTGCAGTGTAAATAGATGAGAGGCTTCTTTTGGAGAAGCCTGAGGGATGAAGACATTGCATGAGTTGTCTGAAATAGCACATATATTTTGGAACTAAACCCAAATGTCCTAAATAAAGGTGGGTGTTTGTGTTTTTTTCTTCCCAAGGAAAATATATTTAGATTTTTTTTTTTCTGAAAAGCGTGCATATGAAATGACGTGCCAGTTCATACTTAATCCATAATGTCACATCTTCAAAACAATTAAGGAGGTAAAAATGAGGTTGAAGCAAGCTTCATTACTGCTTTTGAAGTGAAACACATAAAATTTTTATTAGGAAGTAACCTTTTGTTTCACTGCAAGGTTTAGATAAAATGTATATTCTCATAAGAATACATAAGAAAACATTTAACTTCATGACGAATTTTAATTGGCCTCCAGAATAAATTTATTTTGATGTCTTTGTTTTGCCAGAAAGACCAATACCATAAACCATAGAACTGACCAGGAAAAATAGATCGTTAAATTTTTTGTAAGGCCATGGTTTTGATCTCTAATACTTTGCTTGATTCACAAAAACACGTTGTCTTTAGTACTCAATAATCTCATCACATTATGACTGTTTTCTAAGAACTCTGGTGTTTACTCATAACTGTGTTCATGGTTATGAGGGAGCAGGTGGGTATATTCGTACTTATTTTGGATCTACCTGTACTGAGTCCAAGGTACATGACCTTTAGGAAGCTTTGTTCAGAAAAGGTCTCCCTGAGGATCCTTTTCTGCAGGCTAAACAACCCCAGCTCCCTCAGCCATTTTTTGTAGAATTTACTCTCCAGACCCTTCCCCAGCTCCGCTGCCCTTCCCTGGACCTGCTCCAGCCCCTCAGTGTCCTTCCTGCAGGGAGGGGCCAAGAACTGAACAAGGACTCGAGGTGTGGCCTCACCAGTGCTGAGTACAGAGGGACAATCCCTGCCCTGGGCCTGCTGGCCACACTATTGATGGTACAGGCCAGGATGGCACTGGCCTTCTGGGCCTCCTGGGCACACTGCTGGCTCATGTTCAGCTGGCTGTTGATCAGCATCCCCATTTTCAACTGGACAGCCTTTCAGTCATTCTTCTCCACGCCTGTAGTGCTGCATGTTGTTGTTTTGACCCAAGTGTGGGACTCAGCTCTTGGACTTGTTGCACTTCATACCCTTGGCCTTTGCCCCTTGATCCAGCCTGACCAGATCCCTTTGCAGTGCCTTTCTACCTTCCAGTAGATCAATCTCCAACTTACTTAATGCTGTACTGAGGGTACACTCAATCCCCTCATCTGAAGATCCTTCATTTTTGTTCTGTTTTGTGGGTTGAGTTGATTTATATATTTTAACTGAACAGGTACCTGGAGAAGCAAATTGTTTAAAAAAACTAATCCTGGAGAAGTTAACTTGTGTTCATCTTCGGCATGAATCAGGCAACAGCACTGACATGGAGAAACTGATGAGCTGTAACGAACTGAGTATTGATGAGGAGTCAAAACACATGGCTGCTCAAGGCCCTCGTGTCATTTTAGGGCTTGGCTGCAATGCTGTGTTCGAACGAAATGATTTTTGCCTTGAGTTGCCAAGTCCCAAAATTTCACTTTGGCATTTGGTGGATTGAAAGAGTTGCCCTGTTGCAGAGCAGAGGACGGCACAGACTTGACAGTTTTATGTGATAAATTTGGCTATGTATTTTTTGTATGGTCTTGGATAACATGAAGATGTATGTCTAATGCATGGCCCACCCAAGGTCCTCACGTGCTCTGGTCTTCAAGAATAAAAAGGCCCCTTGCTCCTGCAAGTAAAATGCTTTGCTACTTGAAATGGTGGTGAACACTGTCTATGTTGCTACTCTGTGGTTCTTTTGCCAGACCATTAGGAAGTGATTCCTCTTGAGACAGTAACTGCAGGAGAATTATTATTATATCTCACTTTCTTATGGCAAGATTTGTGGCTCTGTAGGAGCTGAATACAGTTGTAGTTACAGATATCAGCCCACCTTTTTTTTCCCCTCACTTTTTTCTATTTGAGTCCCTTCTGACACAAATATTGCATTGATCTGAAAGGTAGAAATCTGCTAAATTTGAGGTAACTGAGGGTAGAAGAGGATGTGTAAACAGCTGAAATGTGCGTGCTGATATGAGCAGGATTTTAGATGCAATGAAACTGAATTCCTCCCCAGTGCAAGTTGATCATGAAAGTAATAAAGTGAGAGAATACAACATTAACTCATCATGTTGTCCCTTGCTGAAATTACAACAGACAAAAATGAGTAATAAAACAATCTCATAATAATGTAATTGCTTGATGCAATGATGTTTCTAGGAAACTTTTTAAAATCTGGAAAATACAAATTTATCTTCTGTTTTAATGAGCATGGGGCAGAAAGTACTTTGTCTTTGCCAACCTTGTTAGGAAACGAAAACTACATCTAGCTATAGGTAAATAGGACAGCGGCACATTTTAAATCCACTGTTCCAATCTGATCTCGTGCTCAAAGATGTTAATTTCATACTACAAATGGCCACAGACTTAATAAGTTGTCCCAAAAAACCCAACTGTGATAGTCATGTCAAGAGTAACCTGAACTCATAGTATTTAAAATGACATATGTAATAGAGATATAAATGATACCCTTTTTTTTTTTTTTTTTTTTTTTGAAAGGGAGCTATGAAAAAGTGACTTAGTTGACACTGTTGTGACTGGAGCTGCTAAATGTTCTCTGGTGTATTTTTTCTTAAAATGATGCACTGCAATTTAGCCTAATGGCTTCTAGTAGTGATAGTGGGGGCAAAACCCAAAACCATTCTTGCATGTTTTAGATCAATATAAGTAAAAGACTACTTTTTTTTCCATCAAAGATAGCATATTCCAAGTCTATGTAGTGATATGAGTCTTGTTCCTTTTCCATCCTACTGAAGGACAACATTTTCTAAGAGGTGCAGAAATACTTTTGGAGAGAAAAAAAAATGTATCTTGCAGCCTGTTTTATTTTGGTATTCCCTTTGTACTTCTCTTTTCCTCTGCTTTTTGGTATAATCTTTCAGGTGCTTAAGTCTTTCATCTTTCTCCCAGACTCTCATATCATTTTTTATAATAAAATACATGATTTAGTGATTGTCTCCTTACTGGTATACTGAATTTGCAGGTCTATTGCTTTCTCAGTTTGGAGCAATCTGATTATTCTTGGTGATTCATACCTTTCATTTGAATGTAATGGACAGAAATCATTGATGGAGATAGCTTGTATTTTAAGTGATTCACTAATCAGTCAAAAACCTCTCCAAACTTCTACAGAACAACACAGCCACTTAGAATCATTATTACCATTATTGATGTAATTTGGTGTAATGTAATTCTAATTATCCACCTATGTATGTTATTATTCTTGTAACAGTCTAAGTGAATGAACCTTAAAGGCTTTGTGGATGTGTCATGTTACAAAATTAAGCTTTCTTAAAACTACTTGATAGTATCAGGTAGTGTCTTTGTATGCCTTTATTTAAGAAGTCAGTGATGGTGGGGGAAACGTTTTTGTCAAAAAGAAAGAGAGCCCTTTGAGATCATCCATCTCATCAAAATAAGCGTGACAGGCTTTATTACTCTTAATATATTCATGCCCACACATTAGAATGTTGTACATTTTTCATAATTATGTTCTGCAGTAACTGCATTTGTGTGAACTCTCTGGAAGAAAATGGAATTAATTAACCACGTGGCTTCACCTCCTGTATGAAAAGTAACAATTCTAGACATCTTCATGGTTGCTGGAGTATGCCATTATTTTAACTCTTCAGTAATAATGTGTAAAAGAAACAGTTTTATTTTTTTGACAAGAGCAGTGATAATCTGAGGATTGGATAATCTTGATTCTGAGAAGAAGAGTCTAGTCCTATGGGATGCTGTGTACTCTCAAAACTGACCCCACTGTTGTGAGTGGGTAGGCATTTGGCATGCTGCAGGTTGCTCAGAGTGGTTTTGACATGTAAATATCTTCAGGTCAAGGAGGTTACTGTATCTTAAATTCCCAGGCTAATCATGAAGATGAATTAAGCAGAGATCCGTATATTCTTATTCTGGAATAAGACAAAATGTTCTTGTGCTGAAATAACAGTACCCACAGTAGAGCAGGTCCTTCTAGAGGCAAATGTTGGAAATATATACCATGAATACTTGTTCAAGAGAAAAAAGCTTGTAAAAAGTATGGAGTTGTCTGTAGGCTTGAGTATCCTTCTCACCAAAGTAATTTTACCACATTTTTATTAAATATACACCCATTTCTAACATCCTCTTTTACACTCACTTCACAGGCTTCGTAGACTGATGCCCTTTATTCACTGTTAAGTGAGAAGTGGGCTGCATGTGTCTGTACTCATTCAAAGATGTGTCTGTGATGAGACCTAGCTAAAATTCTTTGCAGAAATAGTAACTTCATTTTCTGAAAAATGCAGACTGGTCCAGACAGGAACTTATTCCAAAATCCATATTAACTTTTGACAATGTGCTGAGTCCTGTCTAAAGTCTGCTTGCTTTTATAATGACTTCTAAGATACACGTTCATGTGAACAATCCTCACAACAGCGTGATTTTCAGATCCTTTTGCAGAGGTGGGACTTTGAAAGCCATGCAAGTCCCAGCTGCTCCACATCTGAAGGCTTCAGTAGGTCTTGGGACTTGAGGTCCTTGATCATGAGAACAAGAGCTGCTGAACTGGGTCAGGGGTGAGTTTAGCACAGTACCCTGTCTCTGGCAGTGGCCAACAGCTGAGGGTTAGAGGCAGCATACAGAAAAGTTACAACAATAAAACGGTAGAGGCTTTAGACGTATCATAATGTGCATCCTAATTAAGGGTCCAGTTTCTAAAGAGTGGTGCTTTTTGACTTTCAGACCTATTCATTGTTTCTAGGCTGTTGAATTCAATAGCATTTAGAGCTTTCTTCTCAGGCCTTTCCTAACTCTTACAGTAATTGATACTTTTAACTCAGTTCTAGCAAAACCTTTTGAAACAATAATTCTTCCCTGATGGCACTTGAGAATTTCTACTTTTCATTCTAATGCACAGTTAGCTTTAAAAAAAAATTGTATGAAATAGAGCTTCTTCTTTTTAATTTTTTAAGCCCACATTTTAAACATGGTACTTGTCTTTTTTTTTTGTTTTGTTTCCCCCAGTTTTCCATGTGTGTTATTGTTAAATATGAGGTGGACTTTGAAATATGTAGCTTGTCAGTTTGAGTTTTGTTTTGTTGTTGTTGTGGCTTTTAAGGTGCAGTTTAATTAATTTCAGTGTCACTGTTCCCTGTGTTAAGGCATTTACTTCTCTTTTTAATTGCATGTGTACTTTTTGGTTTTGTACTTCTTTCATTTACAGTGTCATTACTCCATGAAGAAGGCAGCCTCCTTCCTGGGTATTGGTACAGAGAATGTTTACTTCATCAAAACAGATGAAAGGTAAGAAAGCAGAAGTCATGACTGATCTCTGAGCCTTTTTAAAATGCAGTAGTGCTGTACATAACCAACCTATTTGAATGTAACTGAAAAAGTTTTAAATCTGTGTCCCTTAGAGGTAAGATGATACCTGAGGAACTGGAGAAACAAGTCCAGCGGGCCAGGAAAGAGGTGAGAGGGGGAGAGAGAGCATGAAGGAGAGAGGAGCGTATGCAGACTTGTGTGCTTGTGTTTGAGTGAGAGGAAGGAAAACGAAGAATGAGCAAAATCCTTAAAATAGGGCAGTTAATGTAACAATGTCTTTCTTACAAATGAAATCTGTTTGCTACAAACTTGTGGAACAAGCCAAGGCTTATGGGTTCTACAGTCTTAGAAGGGAGGAAAATTCCTCAGGGTGTTTACTGCTAATGAAGGTCCTGAGCACAATGCTGCTCTGAAGTGTTTAGTACATTTCTTACTGGATTTCTTTTGCCCTTGATCCTTTTTTAAATTGGATGCAGTATTTGTTTTCCTAAAAAGGTTTTTCAGGTAATTACAGCAGCTATTCCTCTATGCTCTGCAGTGAGCAAGAACTGTGACATGTGGCTTAGTCTCTAAAACTATCATAACAAGGTACAAATGCTAAATTCAGTCCTTTCTATGACTACAGCAAGACTTCAGAGATGTGCCTCTTTTTCCCTAGGGACTTTGTTAAGTAGAAAGTCAAAGGCCAGCATTTGGAAAGGTGCTGATGTCTGTATTTGGACAGTGTTAGCATACATTCCCACAGTCTGTAAGACACCATTTAGCTATAGTCAACACAATTTGTTTTAGAGAATGTGAATTCCAAGGGCATCTTGTCCTGGCTTGGTTAGCTCACCTTTATTCTTACTTCCAGGTGTGTGTCAGAACAGCAGGATTCAGAGCTCAGCCCTTAGTCCATGATCTGTGAATACAAAGCAATAAGTGCAATGCCCGTGGCATGGATGATACCTTCCATTGAATCCTCTCTTGGGAAAACTACTTTTGTGGTTGGTAGAGAAACCAAGGCAGTGCTGGCCACAACAGCTTTCACTAAGATCTGATTTAGATGCACCTTCTGCTAAACAACCATCTCTGAATTTCATGCTAGATAGTGTAGCTATGGATACATAGTGGCCCTAATGACCCAGCAAACTCTCTGACTTGACTCTCTCTGTACTTCACATTATCTGAGGCAGACAACCTGTACTTTACTCATTTGAGCAAGATGGGGGGGGAAATGGCTGAAATAAACTGGAGCAAGAGGAAGCAGGCTCACTAGAGAATAGGCTCTTTACTCTTGCAGAAACAGGATTTTTTGTGTTCATGTAATAATAAATGTAATGGTTGTTTGAAAGAAATCATCTGGCATTTATGATTTTTTAAAAAGGTTCAACCTCAGTAGGGTGCTCTGAAATTTAAAAGAAATGGTCTATATTGAAATGCTCTGCTTACAGGAAAGCATGGTTTTAATGGAAGTTGCAGGTGTATTGGAAGGTTTTCATTTTATCAGAGCTTCAGTAAATGTTTCTGCCCTTGATAAAGTGCTACTTTACAACTTTTACAGAAGGACACTTCAGTGAATTGCAGTAAATATTCTAATGACTCTAGACAACAGAGGATGTATTTGTTAGTGACAGAACCACAAAATGATCACTGAATAGTATGAGTCTTAGGTGTCTTTTTAGAGACTTTAGTCAGAAAGAGTTGTTTATCTACATTGTCAAGAATAATAAAAACTTAATTCCCTTCTTCAAGGGAAAAGTGTAATGGTAACAACTATTGGAATTTGTAAAGCTGTTGCACTTATCCCCACAATCAGTCATGCTGCCAACTGGCTGCTTGAGGTGCTCTGACTTTGATGTGGCTGTGGGAGAAAGTTGGTGGGAACACTAACAGAAACTAGATGCATCAGATACATCTTTGACTCACTTGCAAGTGTTTTGTACTTGAGCTTCAGGCTGGTTTGTAAGCTTGATTGACTAATGGGGTAGCTTATACTAGGAATAAATCACCAAAAAGTAAATTATAGGCTGGTAATTCTTTGTGAATGTATGGAATTAAGTTCATTCCAATGTTATTTTTCACTGCTTTAACAATTTATAAATAAATTTTAAAATACAAATAAATCATAATTATGTACCACTCTAGTAGTCCTCTAAACTGTAAAGAAGTATAGAACTGTCAGAATCAAGCCTGTCTGTTTCTGTAGATGTTTAAAAGTGGCAACATTTTTTTCTCTTTTTAAAAGAGAGATCAGATTTCAGCTGAGTGAAGGTACGTGAAAGACTCATGTAAAGCTTGATTTTTCAGCTGATGTCTGTTCTCTCTAAGCTATGTTGAGTTATAACAGCAGACAGACTTACATCATCTGAAAGGTTTAATTCACTGCAAATGAACTTCAGTGATCCCAGACTGCACGATTTAACAGCTTCAGTGCCTCTTTGGTAACTGTATTGCCATGCTGTAGGCCAGGTGCTGAAATACCCCTTCAGCATGGATTTACCAGCAAGTGTGACTGCACAGTCATTGCCAGGGCTGATACTCTCAATTTTGCTGAGTTGTTACAGACTCCACCAATTCTTTTCATTGTTGCAGTTTCTGCTCCCAAGTAGACACAGTCACACAGATCTGCAAGGGTATGTGTCCTAGTCTGCTACTGGAATTGCAGCCCTGCTATTAGCTGAATGGGAAAGCAATGAGAAAAGCCACTGGAACAAAAACAGGTGGCTTACAGTGGTTGCCTGAGACTGCAACCGGACAAAAGATTTCCTTATCCCACTGCCTGACCTGAAAACTGTTTGAGATTTCCAGTAGTCTCTCTCTCCGAACATTCAGGTACCATCTACAGTGCTTCCTGTTTTCTAGACAGGAGTGGGAGCAAGGGAATAGCACTGCGCTGTAGGTCAGGCATGGGATCAGGCAGCGTGACTGTCCCTGTCATGGGATGTGCCAGTGCTGCTGAAGGCAAATTGTGTTGTCTCATTGAAGTTTCCTCTTCATCAGGCAGAGAATAAGGGTATTGTAGAGACAGTGCAGGTGGAAACTCTAGAGGGATGAGCCCTTTCCTTGCTTGGGTAGTCTGCTGCCTGAGTGAGTAGCTTTTATTTTATCCATCAGAATGACAGCAAATATGGTAGTGAAATGTGAATACTGAAAAATGAAAATCAGTGTATAAAGAGATGTCAAATATCTGGTGTGTTTTGATTTCAACAAAATGAGCATCTGTCAAAACAGTCTGAAACTGGTGAAGTCTGCCCTGGGATGGTGTTAACTAGAAATGGAAAATGCCTTTTTTTTTTTCCCCCTGTAATGTAAAATTGTAGTGTCAGCACTTTTAAATGCAGTACCTTCTGCTGGGAAACTAAATGTAGATTGTCACATCTTTGTCCCACATTCCTAGACCTTTTTATACTTTAGCTCTGCAAGTATACTGGAGCAAATGAGCAGTGCAAATGATAATTTTTTTCTTGTTTTGAATTCTATTGCAGGGGTCAGCACCATTTCTTGTCTGTGCTACAGCAGGCACAACAGTGCTGGGAGCATTTGATCCTCTGGATAAAATTGCTGATATCTGTGAAAAGCATGGCCTCTGGCTTCATGTTGATGTGAGTTTGTATACTCTGTGGTTTTGTTTAGCACTGCTTTTTTTTATAATTGCTATTTTGCTTTGACTGTTGATAGTTCCTTCTAGAAGTAAGTTGGGCTTTAATAATTTTTTTTTTTTTTTTTTTTTTTTTAAATAGGGCCAGAAATACATTCTGATTTGTCTTTGTTATATGTGCTGCAAAACAAAGAATAACTTGGTTCTGATAGTCAAAGCTGTTTTGTTATTGTCAGGATATATTTCAAAATTATTTTATAATCAATTTCTTCTTCCTCCTACCTCCTAAAAATGCTTCATGGCTGATTATATACAAGTATAACTTTGAATTCATTCCATGTTCTGTTGGAGAATAGACACATTAGAATGGTGGTGTGTGGTTCATACAGGCTAAAATAAAGATATGTTTCAGGCTCAACCAGTCATAAATTATTCTGTTTCATATTTACAGGTTTGAGTTTCCTTACATTTTTTTGTTCTTGAAATTTCTTTGTAATTTTAGGTTTGGATATTAAAATCCATTCATGAATCTTTTTTGAACAATCACTGATCTTTTTTATTACCTGAGTTAGCAGTAAATATATTTTTCTAAAGATAAGTCTTCATATTTTGTAAAATTACATTCTCTTTATAGTTGTAGTGCCACAAATCCAGAATGGCTAGATTAGAAATCATGGAGCAATAAGAGAATCTGGACCAATGTCAATAGAGATTTTTAGACCTGCTCTAAATTTTTGAAGCGTTTGTTTAATGTTGAGTACCTAAATAAAAATCCTGTAGGCAGTGATGCGTGTTCCAAATAAATATCTCACAGACATTAATAAATAAATTCACTGTATGTGTGCGTCAAAAGAGTTTTCTGATTGACTTGGAGACAAAGATGCAGAATTTAAGCCTAGCATTCAAAATGTGTGCAAAGGCTCCTCACGGCTCTGTGCTGCTGAGAACAACCTGTCAGGTCTCCAGCAGAAGTGCAGCACTGACACTGTGTGCCAGCTTGTGTGTGTGTGTGTGTGCAGCTGGTGGAAAGAGGGATGTGTTTGGAATCTGTGTTGGACCTTTGGTGAGTCAAATAGACATGGCTGGAGCCATCTCCAATAGCTGTAGGAGAACAGCTAGTAGTGTCCCCATAGCTGAACTAAAATTATGTGGGCTATGTTCTGAACCAGAGATGGTTGATAGTGTTTTGAAAAGAATTAGCTTTCTTTTTCCAATTTTGCCTCATGTTAAACTGAGGTAAAAATGTCCATGAATATCTCTAAGTCAATTTTCTGTTTGAGTAATGATTGTAGTTGTCAGATGTTAATAGATTCTCAGTAGGAGGACAAATGTCCAGTAATAAATTTGGTTTATAGTCTGGAAGACCAATCATTCTGTTAAGATGTGATTCATCTTATGATTCTCTCAGTGGTTCTCAGAAGTTCTATCAGTATTTTTTCTATTTTTCACATTCTGTGGAGAGTTGAGTGGATGGCCATTTCTTTATTTTGTGTTAAAAGTTTCTAGCTGTGTATATAAGAGAACAAGACATGGGGAAAGCTGAAAACTTTCCATGTAGGTGATATCAGGCATAAAAGTATATACATTCATACTATGGTAAAATGAGCAGACTGTAATTCATAGTGTGATGTTTTTTCACTCACAATACCTCTAGAGGTTTACTAAAACAACATATGAACAGGTACAGTGAGGCTAGGTCTCTGCCATTCAGACTGTACAAGAAACACAGGAAAGAACTGCATTTTTTTGGTTTGTTTTTAAGCAGCCTTGCCTCCTCCTGGCCTTGTAGGCAAGAATAGAATATTATGGAAAGTTTGAGAATCTGCAGTCCTCTGAAAGGCCTGGCTTCTTGTTGAATGATTTACACATTATGCAGTCTGAGTTATAGCAAGTGAGTACTGGGCCTGCTATAACTTGGAAGGAAAAAGATACATCACAATTAAAACTGTAAAAATCAGGTTAAGTTCTGTCTAATTTAGGACTTTTCATGTATCATTAATGGGCATCAGGATTATCTACTGTATATGCTCTCATGAGCTGTTACTAAGAATAAATTATATGAATGTCAGTGGTGGTATTTCCAGATTTACACTGATTTATCTCACTTCAGAATATTTTCTGATCCCAAAAATTGATGTGCTTGCCTTAGGGAGACTCTTTTCATTAAATATGAAATGATAAAGCTGGTGATTCTTACGAAGGGCAAAAGGGAGAACATCAACATAAAATCACTGAGCTTCAGAAAGATAAATTTCAATAAAGTCAGAAACAGTAGATAAGCTCTCACATGGAGACAAACCAAAAGAGGTAAAGGGAGTCAAGGAAAATGTTATTTTAAGAAGATAATACCAATAAGTCCAAACTGTCCTAGCAGTCAAGCCATTCAACAGTCTAAGTGCAGAGCTATAACAAGCTTATTTTGTTGACATTACGTATTTATACAAGCATTCCAGTTGCTTATTGTATTCTAATCTGATTGATGATGTTTTTTTAATAACTTGTTTTTCATCATCAATATGCTCTCAAGTTCCAGCAGTTATGTATGTCATGTATTGTTTTCATGCAGCTTTAAGTACTTTATATGAGTATTCCTTCCCTGATGGTCCGTCCTNTTTTTTTTTTTTTTTCCCTATTAGAGGCCAGTACAGAAAATCAGATCTGACCTTATTAGCCTGTGCTTAGGTAATTAGTTTAATCACACTGTGAACACTGTGATTTCCATTGTTCAGCTGTAAGTGATTTGCTGCATATGAAACACAGTAATTCGCTCATACTTTGTTACAGATTATGTTGCATGGGACACAGGTAATAATATTTGTGTTTTGACCTCCCCTGCGCTGCTCTCAGTTGGATTTGTCATCAACAACATGTGCCAGTCTAGTTTGATCAACCTGCCTTCCTTCTGTAGTCTCAGGGATGGAGGAGAAGCAGCTAACATTATTGTGGCTTTGCAATATGTCATCAGAAAGCAGAGAAACATGCCAAGCTGCAGCTCTTGCAGTGAGGGAAAACCTAGCTGGAAAGTCATGTCCAGAGAGCAGTTACCAGTGGTTTGCTGAAAGGGGAAAATTATTTGAGCAGGATTCCACCAAAGGTCTATCCTACATCAGAACTTACCTGTTATTATTTTCATTAAATAACTTGGATGAAAAAGAATGCACTGACAAATTTGAAAATGACATAAAACTGCCACAAGAGGCAGTGGGAGGACAGGATTAGAAATCAAAGGTATTTTGACAACTTGGAGAAAAAGGTGGAAAAACTAGGCTACAGTTCAATAAAGATAGAATTCTAAGCTGTAATAATCAAGTGCATAAACAAATCCTGCGGATTGTTGGCTAGACAGGAGATCTTTAGAAGAGCTGAGCTTTGCAGTACTCCACAAGTAAGTGATACTTTCAAATAAAGCTAAATGTCTTTCAGAACTGAATAAAGAAGATACATCTGCTTTATCTAGATTGCATCCAAGTGAAAAGATGCATTTCAAGAAGGTTAAGGACCTACAGGAGAAAGATTAGAAAACGGGAAAGTGATGCAGATAAGCAGAACTGTATCTAGCAAGCATGATCAATGAAGAAAGCTGGAAAACACTGATGTTATTTAAGCTAGAAAAGACAAAGAGATAATGCATAATAGTCTGCAGATGCTTTAAAAAAAGAAAGGAATAATCTGTTCCCCTGACCACTGCAAGTGTGACTAGAGGTAACACTGTTTAGGGCTGAGACTTTAAATTAAAATGAGGTTGCTATGTTAGATGGAATGGCTAAGTTGTACAGCCCCTATCAGTAGAGATCTTTAAAAGCAGACAAAACCAGTGATTCAGTCATCCTTAGTTCCTTCTCATTTGTGGGTTTTATTTAGGTTGTTTGTTTTTTTAAAGTTATTTTTTTGCCAGCTTTGAACTCGGGAAGAAACATGACTCACAAATTCATCTTGTAGTACTGTGGCTCAAGGAGAGATTGAAAAGTGATGGAGATGCCTGAACCTCCAGTACTATCATTCTTCTAGATCACCATTGGTAGCTTTTAAATCAAAGGCACAAAGTAGTGCCAACAGTGTTGTGGAGGCAGCAATTGCTGGTGTCTCTCTGCATCTTCTTTTTCACTTTAATGCTAATTACAAATCATGTGTTCATTGATTAAAGCCTCTAGAAAGGACAAGTGTTTGACAGAAATGAGATGAGTGTGCTGATCCTGCTTTTGGGGGTGGCACACTGTTGAGATGACCTCTTGAGTGCCTTTCTAACCCTGTTTTTCAGAGGCACTGTGAAAATGTCAACTTTTTAAAACACAGACAACTTTGAATGCATATTTCATGAAAATGTATTATCTTTCAATGGGTTGTTTATAAACTATGAAAATCAGGGAATAATTTAGTGATTGTTTTTGCTTCATTGAATCATACAATGAAAAGAGTGAATTTTGTGTATGAATAGGAAGTTCAGTTTGATTGTCTTCCCATAACATGGCAAATTTGGACTAGCTGGAGAAACACAGTTTGAAGTCATGATTCTGCAGGATTACTGTGATGTTTGAGGCAAATCATTTCCTGCCTTAGGTCCCAGCTGTAGACTGAGCAGCAGCCCTTGTCTCAGCAAGGATGTTGTGAGCATGACAATGTAAAATATGATGTGGTGCATTAAGGTACTGCATTAATGAGAATGATATGTTAAGACAAGTTAACCTTTCATTTCCCTTGTGAGCCTTTACCATTCCTGTCTCCCACAGACAGCAGATCTTATTCCTCATGTATGGCCTATGAAGCAAATACTGATGCTAAATTTGTATATCAGCTATCACATGTGGTTTTTTTTTTTTCCCCAAGGAAAAAAAGCCAAACAAGCATATATTCTCCATGTTTAGGTCAGAAATCTTTACATCCATGATGTGTTTCCCTTCATTAACCCAAAATGTATGAATACTTTTTTTTTTTTAAATAAGCTGAGTCCAGGTGTGACTGAATGACTGAAGCATTTTGTGGATCTCTGAAGAGCCTTGCTTACTTCACAGATAGTTTGCTTAAGTGTATTCTCCTGTAAGAACATTGAAAATAATTTTCTTTATTTATTTGTTAGTAATTTCTCAAATGCACTGTATGATGTGTCTGCTGTTTGCATGACCTCTCCATCTTTCCCCCGTGGACAAATGTTGTTGCCTGAGAACTGAAGATACACAACACCTGATGGGTGAAGCCTGATCCTTGCAGAATTCATGAATAAGAGTCTCATTCCCTGACTCTGGTTCTCCAGAAATTAAACTTGTGTAATAAAAATTTGTTGTCTGGGTTCCACTTCTATAGTCTGTGCAGAGATACATCTGCAAAAAGTGTCACCCAAAGGTGGGTATTTAGGGTAGGTGATGCTCAGTAAGGACATTTGGTAGAGAGCTCCTCTCTACAGAGCAGGCCGAAATGACTCTTGGAGCACACAACTAGTTGTGAGCTGACTTGAGGGAGATGTAATGAGTCTTAAACCATTTTAAGGTCAGTTGGTTGCTGGGAACAGAAATGCTGCTATTGCCCACTCCTGACTTTGCTTTTCATATCTGTGGAAGATCTGAGCTTGGACCTGACAACTGGCAGAGTTTTTCATTCTCTACTCTTTCCCTTGTGAATTTCCCAGAAAGGAAATGGCTAGCAGCGAGAAGGTATTTCAAATGAGGCTTTCTGCTCTCACCGCTAAAATTAAGGCAACTCTATTTGGTATCAGGAATGAGTCTGGTTATGCAAGGATGTTTCAGTTCATTGCCTTGCTCACACGGGAGGGCCAGTCTAGTTTGTGGCTCATGCAGTGGCACAAACCATCAGCTCCTCTATTTTAGGGCATAGCCCCAGGCTGTATCTCTATTGCAGTAGATGATACTAAAGGCAAAATTTAGCCCACTCACCATGTAGTAAACTAAGTTTTACATGAGATAAGATATTTTTAAAAATTATTAGTTGAAGTATTATCAAAAGAACTTCATACAAATAATATTGTCTTGGCTCTATAAATGTTCCAATAGGCTTCCTGGGGTGGCTCAGCTTTGATATCAAGGAAACATTGCAGACTTCTTCATGGCATCCACAGGTGAGTCAGTTTAGTTCATGGGTTCACTTGCCAGGGATTGAGATGGAAGTTGTTGGCCTGTTGGCTTCAACAAGTGCTGCATTTTCCAAAATAGAAATTACTTAGTTGGAGATATTTCTGAACCAATGGTGGGAGTGGGGAGGTTGGGAAAACTGATTTGTTTTCTTGGATTGTGTTTGGCCATTTTTGATTCTTTAGTACCCATGATTTTAAGTGCAATTTATAATTTTCTCAGGGCTAATTCTGTTGCCTGGAATCCCCATAAAATGCTGTTGGCAGGCGTCCAGTGCTGTGCTCTTCTGGTGAAAGACAACTCTGTAAGTCCTCCTGGATTTTTTCTTTTTTTTTTTTTAATTGCAATAGGCTGTCATTGCTGTAATATGGAAGTGGAAATAATCAGAAAACATTTGCAAGTCAGTTTTAGTATACTGCAGTGCAAAGGCTGAATGATATTGTTATGAGTTTCACCACTAAATTAATTAATAAAGGGTGAATAAGAGAGCAGGGTGAAAATGATCCAAGTCGCTATACACAGAAGTGGTCAAATTTTGCAGCTGGTGCCCTTGCTAATTAACTTCTGTACATGATTTGCATTCAGAATTGAGTATTTTGTCACCTGGGCCTGCAACACTTAAACACTGAGCTCATCAAAGTCCTCAGAATAGCTGTCATCCAGTGGGACTGCAGCAGTACTGCGTCTCTGCTTAAAGTAGCCACAGCTCATCCTCACATCCCCTTATCCAGATGCACCAGAGTGGGAGAGGGATACAGGAGTCAGAGCACATGCAGGAGAGGGTGCTGAACCTTCTTTCCTCACTCTACTAGTTCTTCCTCGTCACCAGGGTGATTTAGATATTCCAAAAGCCATGACTAATTTAAAGGTTTAGCAAGCAAACAACAGAGCTCCGATCTCAAGATGAGTCTGCAACGTAGTAAAAATTCCTGCTTGTATCTTTGTGGAATTCTTTTATCTTAATGAAGAAATGAGTAAAAGGCCAATTATTCCAAGCTCCATTTCAAACTCAGACCTACTAAAACTTATGCCCATTGCCCACCATCAAGGGTGAGTTTTACCTTATACTCCACAGGTTATAAATGACTGAACATCATGAAGATATGGAGCCCTTGAGGTTTCCATGGTTATTTTGTGGCCACAGTTTTTAAATTACTTTTATAAATCTCTGTCAAAACTACTGATATTTTCTATTCAGCTGTTAGGATTAGCTATTTGTGTAATTTGTTATGAATTTCAGGTAGTAACTGATGAGGACTAAAGAGCATAGTTGCTCTCTTGGAGCTGATTGCTCTAAGTCAGAGGTGAGACATGGCAGGACAGCAAGAAGTGTGCCTCCTCATTTCCTTAGACTAGAGTCTGTGGGATTAAAGAGGATTAGACCTCAGGATTACCATCCAACCCTTTATTTATTGCAGGATGAAAAACAAATAGAATGAAGTTATTGATGAAGATTAATATGGTGTCTTAATTGGAGGCTAAGGAAGATTTCATTGCTATATTTTTAACTAATTAGGCCCAGTACATAGATATAGCCCCAGGTAATGATTAGACTACTTGGAGTACATAGCTGAAATTTCTCAGGTAGAAAGAGTAAAGAAATGAAGAAGTTTGAAATGTTCTAGCTGCTCTAGCATTTAGAGTCACTTTAAGAACACTGTTCCAATTTTAGAGCTCTGACAGCTTTGTATTCTCTTTCTGTGCAGTGTAATGTCAGAACAATCCTATTCCACTTCTAAACCACAGCTAGGCGATGTTGTATTGGAAATACTTGTGGAACTGAATCCTGGGGCACTGGGGGATGAAAACACAATCTGATCACAGAATCAGATCCTGTTGTATAGTGAGACATGTTCTGGGAAGTAGAAGATTTCTCTGCAGTGGAAAGAAAGGGCATTTACTCTGTGTTTAATTCCTGGAAAACTGGCATTTCCTCATTTTGCATATGTGCCCGTGCAGTCTTTGTATGTAAACAGGCACACATAAAAATTTGAGTACTTTCTTATATACTAGCTGGAATATGAATCCATAAGAAAAAAAAGATCAAATGCATATATAAGTCACTTTGACAAAAAAGCATTGCTTTGCTTTGATCCTCTCAATACCAGAATAGGCAGCTGAATCCAGTTTTCCATTAAGAATGCGATTTTCACACCAGTAAGAGAAGGGAAGAGCACATGTATTGTTTTCTCACTTGGGAGCTTGTTCCACTACTCCTAAAGTACATAAATACCTATGGCTGCAGATAAAGCACACATTTGTATGTGAACATAATTCCTTCACGCTGTGGTTAGAATGCTTCAGTGGGAGCTGGAAGAATTTGGCACACATTGTTCTGCCAGTGAATGTTCAAGGAACCTCAGACAGTTTCTGAAATGATGAATTCTGCAAGAAATCACAGCAGCACAATATTAATAATGAATGTTAAGTCCTGTTTATGAATCACACCCTGTCTTCCTTTGATTAAGGAAGTTTCGTTACCTTATCTTCCCATTTGCTTTGAGGTACATTTGGAAACTGGATGTCTCAGTTTAAAAGAAAACTAAGATGTCTGGACTATGAAGGGGGCCTCTTTCCAAAAACCATCACAAACTTTGAAATTAAGAGACTCTAATCAGAAAATTTGTAGCAACGGATAACATTCCTTTGCTACAAATACATATATGTATCATCAGCAGTATCTACATATAACAACAACAAACCCAAAAAACTCCAAAAATACAAACCAAACCCAGAACAGAGAAAACAACAACACTGTAACCAAAAACTTTCAAACAGTTTGAAAGGAGGCAGGGGCCCTGAAATTCCCTCACAGACTCCATCGAAGAGGAGGCAGGGAGAGGTGCTCTTTCTGAAAAACTCATGTGGGAATGACAGTCACAAGGACAGGCTGAAACCTTTCCTGTGGGCAGTGTAAAGACCCTCTCCTCATCCTTTATCCAAAAGTACTGGGCAGATGGGGGGGTTAGCAACTCCCCTGCAGGTGGTGTCAGCCACCTCAAGAAGTCTGTAGCTAATCCAGGCAGTGGTAATTGCTCTCTCTCCAAAGGAACAGCATAGGGCGAGTGGAGTTGGGGGGCCAAGCCAAGGGAGCCCCCTCCAAGTGCTTCCATCAGCCCGGCAAATGGTGGCTGGCACCCACACTGCAGCCGGAGAAGAGAAGTGTAGCAAAAAACCCGGAGAAACCTGTCTCCCCTCACCCAAACACCCTCAGTCCTCCCCAGCCATTAAGCTGGAATGCAAAGCTATCAACCATCCTTTTGTTAGCTGGTTCTAGGAGCAGGCAGTGGGGCCCTGAGCTCCAGCTCCCAATCCTCTGTGTTGCTATGGGAGAGAAAAAATTCCATGAAAGATTTTGAAACTGACAGTGGAGTACCTCAGAATTAGGTTTAGTTGATTATAAGTAAGCAAAATAATCCCCTTCAGTTTTTCTTTCTCTCTTTCATACTTTCTGTATCAAAAGATACTCTTTAGAAGGTGTCATTACATTTCAGTTGTAGTGGTGACACTGTAGTTTCCCATTAGCGAAAGTAATAGCGACTGGGTTTGTTTGGTTTGAGTTTTTTTGCTACATAGCTGCAATAGGTTTAGCAATATTAGTGAACTTAGGACATTGTAGCTGGCTTGTTAGAATGAAACATTGTATTTAAATATTTTCCTATACACATTTAGAAAAAGAAAAAAAAAAAAAAAAAGGATAAATCGCAGTGAAATCTGATAAGAGAGGATCTTCCAGCCTTAGTGAAACAAAACTGGAATATTTCCAAAGAAGGTAGAGGTACAAAAGAGCAATATCTGTTTGACTTGATTAGATGGAAGAAGCATTTTCACCAAAGGGAAAGAGAGATTGGTTAATCCTCTGTAAAAGCTCAGATCAATGACAGTGGTTCAGCGCTTAAGGCACTCAAGAAGTGCTGTTATTCCTTTTTCACTGCTATGCCCTGAGTAACTTTCATCACTTCTCTAATAAGATAGTCTTACTCAGAAAACTTGTATTGCTGAGGCATGAATTGCAGTGACTGTTTAAACACAAAGCTAGATGGACTGATAATCTCAAAACGTTAGTGAAGTCAGGTTTGATCCCACATGTTCTTAAGATGCTTTGAATCTGTCTTGGGTTGTACATACTCCCTTAAAACCATAGTTACTCCTTGCTATAATCCACGTCAGTGTAAATGTTATCACCAGATAAATAGAGAAATACTGTTTATCGCCAATGCCAGTCACTCATTGGAGTGAAGAAGCACTAGGTTAGGTAATTAAGAATCAATTCCAAGTAATGAGAAGAATTTTCACTTATTAGTAAAGAATAAAGTCTCAATGTAGCTAATTAAATCTGTTTAGCACAGAATATAATAGATTAAGGTGATGGTAGCCATCTCTATTGTAATCTCTTTCTCATCATTAGCCATTTCATAGAGGTATCTGATTCCCTTGCAGGGCACCTGCAGGAAATACTTTACTGTCATTGCCTTTTGCTTGAAGTTAGTACAACTGAGAGCTCCTCACCTCTTGAAGTGAATTGCTAGAATGGCCTTTTACACTGCTCTGCTTTTGAGACTTTTCAAGTATGATATTTAAAAGATTGTCCTTATTGCTTCAGATAAGGCAAATCAGGGAGATGTTTGTCTCAGGGAAAAAAGATATTTTGTTAATGAAGGTGAAATTCACTTTTAACTAGCCATGGGAATGGAAAGAGATCAGAAGACTTGCTGTAGGTAACTGTTCAATGAGAAAAATATATTGAATTATGAAACTGGAGCTCTAGATTTCAGTATCAATAATTACTCATTAACTTGCCATTAATTAAGACACACAGCAACTACCTGTAGACTTCATCAAAACCAAAGGCTCTTTGAGACTTCACAGTAGATTGAGGCCTTCATGAAAACAGTATTTCCATTTTCTAAACTTTAACAGCCTGACTATAAGGCTGTTAATGCTGGGCACTTGCATTAGTCCCTGTAAAAAGGGTAGAAAGGTAAAAGATGCTGAAGAAAAAACCTCAAACTCATCAAATGGAACAGTTCTAATGAAATTTTTTCAATTCTTCTGAACAGATGGAGCAGTTCAGTTACTGTGTGGAAAACTGTTGAGGTCTTTTGGGACTGAGAATGTTGAGCTAGAAAGCACATTTAAAACATATGTCTTTCAATTCTTTTTTTTTTTTTTTTTTTTTTTTAATTTCTTCTACTTTTCCATAATTTGAGTAGGAAAATTGAGATGGCTTTTTATGTCTTCAGCATATAGCATGTTTGAGTCTATTAATTTTGAGACAGTGACAATCAAGGAGTAACTGCTTTCTTAAGCATAAACTTTCTCTTGGAATCTTTTTCCTCTTCTGTTGTTCTCCCCACCCAAATCCTGTTCTGCAACATTCCCTTTCTTTCCCCTTCCTTTCTCCTCCACCTGTCTTCTGTAATGTTCCTTTCTTTCTTTCTTTCTCACAAAGAATGATTTTTGTTTCTTTTCGGGCCTTCTCTTGACATGCTGGAGGATGTCACTGTACTTGCCTCTGGAGATTGATAGTGGGGAGTATCTTCAGCAGGATTTCTTGAGCGTGTTGCATTATTAGTAAGACAAGCAGATGGAAAAGGATCATCAAGCCAGCATGTCTTGTCAGCTTTGAATGCACCAGGAGAGTAGGACAGCACCTGCCTTTTTTTTCCCTTTAATGAAATATATTCCCAGAAATTTGAGTTCACTCAGGGCCATCAAACTGTTTGCTCTTGTTGTGTTTTCACTCTAGAGCATTTGTTTTTAAACTATTAAACTCTGCAGCTCTACTGTGATCTTTTAAGTGAACTTCTCAGTGTTTCTCTGATATTAACAACTGAGTTTAGGTTTCTTGTGACAAACAACAATTATTATTCCTGAGATGACAGGCATGAAGGGAACTAATATTCTGTGATGTCCTCTGTTGTGCAGCTGCATGGCATTCTGATAAGGCAGAAGATAGTCCCACATTGATCAACCCTGCTATACACTCATGGCAGAAACACTATGCAAAATTTTAAGTCTGCAAGAGACAAAGCAATTAACTTAAATTTGTGAGTGGATGTTGCTGCATTTTTTTATTTTTAAAACCATGACTAGTAAGCTTGTTTTTTCTCTAAAAGTCAAGGTATGGAAATTTAGATGAATAGAGTACAAGGGCTTGACAGAATGACTCTTGTTCCTTGGAGTACAGTTGCTAGCCAGAGAATCTGTAAAAAAACCTGTAAAGTGTGGGTGCTTCTGAGCTTGACTATTCTTCAGTTTCTAACGCTGTTTTCCTGGCTTTCTTTTTCTGAGAAAGTTGAAAAGTAATGTGAGAATCATATACCACAAAACACTGCACCCAGCACTAGCTTTCCAGCTACGGCTACCCTGTGCTACAGCTGCACATTATCCCTGATAACTGGAAAGGGAGAGCAGACACTGGTCCTTTATTTTCCCAAGCTGTCACATAAACCATCTTTTCACAAGGTTGAATGTGTTGGTCCTGTGACTAAAGAGTTCAGACTGAATTTGCTGTACTTTTAGCAAATCAGCAATATTACAATGGGATTGTCAAACTCTTACAGAAGCTGTGGAGAAACCTGTGGTTGTCTCCTTTTGTGCTTTTACAAATGGGTGTGTAGGTGGGGTTCTTTTGTTTGCATTGCTTTTGGTATTGATGGAGGGAATTGAAAAGTCTAGGAGAGAGGCAGAGTTATTCTGTGTATGCCAATGGATTAATTATCTTTTGAGGATTTTTGGTTTGAACTTTTTTTCTCTATTTTGCTGCCAGTCCCAAAGTTATCAGTAGTGTATTGTAATGTAGATCAAGAATGATACCTCTGTTATGGGAATATGACACTTTGATTAAGAGTGATGTCAGACACTGTCTGCCATTTCAAAATCAGACTTGCAGTAGATTCAGGGAAAACGATGAAATGTGACATACTTTTTCTGTTGGTTCAAGTTGAAGAGTGATGTTGAATTGGAAAATGAATTGTGCTCTTCTGTTTAGCAACCTCTGTCTTGCTGTCCATTTCTGTTGCTTGTCTGTTTTGCACAGACGACTTCTGGTTCAACTGTCACTTAAAGACGTGTTTGCAGATCTGAGTCAGGTGCTGTAGCCATGCTTTTAAACTCATCTGAATTTCTATTCTAGCATTACCTTGTAGATTGTGGTTTATTTTTCTTATCTACTTTTAATGTCACTGACAAATCTGCAACATTTTCTGTCTCCTGTGCCCCTTGTAGGGCCACGCCCGTCTTTGCTTTTGTAACCTACTTTCTGCCAGCCCTTCTCTCTGCTTCATAATAGTACAGAATATATTTTGATATTTCATTCTTCAAACAATGGCCAGTCCTATGGCTCTTTGCTTCCTCTGTACCTTTAAACCCATAGCAGCCTCTGTGCTTTGTTTCACAGCCTTGTTTCTTGCTGGAACTTGCCACCTTATTCATTAATCTTTGTCTGGTTTCTGCTGCTCATCTCTCTGCCCAGGTGGCCTCTCAGAAGCTGGAGGCTGGAGGTTGCTGTATAAAAATAATTTTGTTACCTAACCATGATTAGGGTATGCAGAAGTATTTTTTCTTGTATCTTTAGGTTTATTTTCAATTGTTAGATTTTTCTGAACTGTGATAAGAGACAAAAATTAGCGTTGTGCTAGTTTCTTTGGTCTGTTTGTGCTCAATCAGTCAAATAATAGCCTGTGCTAAATCTACGGTGGCTGTTTGCTTGTAAAGGCTAAACATTTACTTCTTGGAGCTGAAATCTTCCCTACCTGCAACTAACCAAAGAAACAATAGATTGAGCCACTTGTGAACATGTAGGTTGTTCCTCAGGGGCTATTCTTCCCTCTAAAGAGCAGTGGATATAAACGTCTACTTTTTCTCCCTCATTCCCATCTGCATATGTCTCTGAGCAACTCTTTCTGTGGTACCCACTCCCATGGTTTCTTGCGATTCTGAGTCAAAATTCATCTTTAACCTGCCACTCTTCAGTGACATTACGAAGAAAATAATTAAAAAATAAAATAAAAAAATAAAGAAAATGCAAAAAAGTTTACTTGTTGTCAGTGCTGACTTCACTGGGTTTAGGTTCATCCAGGCTTCTTAAACTGCACCATAAGCTTTGGAGCGTATCCTGCACATCCAAATTTGTTTTAATAGGCAGTTGGAAAAAATAAGCTTTGGCTTGTGAAGAGGTTTGGAAATGCTTATGAGGAATCTAAGTCTCTATTGTGTTTCTAATAGGGCCTCCTGAAGAAATGTTACTCTGCCGAGGCTGCGTACCTGTTCCAGCAGGACAAGTTCTATGATGTCAGCTACGACACTGGTGACAAGTCCATTCAGTGCAGCAGGCGGCCGGATGCTTTCAAATTCTGGCTGATGTGGAAAGCACTGGGAACGACAGGCCTGGAGGAGAGAGTGAACAGGGCACTGGCCTTGGCAAGGTACCACCTCACAATTTTGAATATGTCTAGTCTGTTTAATTAGCTGAAATGTTGACACTGCTGATACTCCATATCCTGGAACAGACCATATTGTCACTTTTCCCCCCCGCCTCCGTGTATTTATGTATAATAAGAGGAAGTAATAGCAATAATAAATAGTGTTATTACATTTACTATGATATTTAATAGTAATTATTGCTTTTAGCAATAAGCATAGATGTTGATAAACAATGTTGTCGAACATTTGTTGTCTGAACCACACACAGGACAGATTTACCGATACACCTTTTTCCAACTCAACTGTATGTTCTGTGTCAATGTAGAAGCAGCACTGTGTGACACGATCTGAGCTGTGTAAAACAATAAGTGAATTAGCCATTCTCCCGTTCACTTCATTCCTCATGACTGAGGAAATGCAGAAAGCTGATGATGCAGGGAAATTCCTATGAGGACACTGTTCATGTTAGGGTGTAGTAGAAGTGTATGAAGGCATATTGTTCTGACATACTGCTTGCTTTTTCTCCACAAGTTTGTTGAAGTTCTTAATGCTTATAGTATGTTCTCTAAGGGACTGAAACACCATTTTCTTGTGATCTTCCCCACGCATGTCCTTTTCAGTTTCACTAAGTTTTTGGTCTTGCAGAATTGAGTTTCGCAAGTGAATTCAGCAAAATGATTGCTAGAAGGTGTTTCTGAAGTGATGGTGATGTCTTGGTTTCTGGGAAGAATCTTCCATACACAGGTGGTTTTCTCTTCTCATAGAAGAAATAATTTTGAAATAAGATAATGGCCCATTAAAAAGAATTCACTTTAAGTATCGTGTTTGTTCAGAATTTATACAAGATAAACCACAATTATAACTTCACCAGACTAGCTACACACTGCCATAAGTCAAATCATTGATATTGGCATTTTATTTTTTATATGAACTGCCAAGTCAAAAAGAATTGAATGCTTACTTCAGTGAAAATTAAAGGAATAGTCTCACTGAAATGAAGTTACTTAAAGAAAAGCTAAAAATACCCCTGACTTAAACCCAGAGTGGATTTGAAAGGAATAAAAAGAAAGAAGCAAAACCAGAAAAGCTCAAATGAGCTGTGACTTTGTTCTCTATTTTATTCTTCTAAAGCACCACAGTTTTTTGGCTGGTTTTGTGTTTTTTAATGTCTTCTGGTTAAGTTGCACCTTGTTTTTGTTCTGAAGCATTGTACTCTTCTTCATCTGTACAGAGTAGGTAATTCATTCCATTATCAGTAGGGGAATTCAGCCTTATCAAGGTCATTGGTCAAGGTCATTTGACTGACTGTGTAGTGATTAATGACCTTTATGGGATCAATATTTCTGTTTAATGTTAGGATTCAGTTGGTAGCACTTCTAAGGAGTGACTGGCTTGTCTCTTCTGTTTCTTGGTTGTTTGTTTTGTTTTTTTCCCGTTAAGAAGAAATTTAATTTTAAAACATTTTGGAATTAGTCCACTGACTATAGAATTTAAGGCCAAGGTTGCAGACCTGCAAAAGTTTTAGGGTAATTGCAGGCACATATTTCTGATACATTAGACTTTGCTTATTGACCATTCCAGTAATCTCTTCTCGTTCTGGAGATGAATTGTGCTTTCAGGGTATTAAATATCCCAGGAATGTTGTGATGCTGTCTATTTAGAAAGGCTTACTTTTAAAATAACTAGAGTAGAGCATGCAGCTGGTAGCTTCAGATTTTTTTTTTTGATTACTTTTTTCCACCCGGTTATTTTTAATGCAGGGATGTTGCTTTATGAAGTACACACACAAAAAAAAGGTATAAGTAAACTGCTTTTAGAATACAACTATTGTAAGTGCCTCTGCATTTTATGCTTCAGCTTCTTTGCAGTTTTTCTGTGTGTTTTTTCTTCTGACACCCAATCTTAGCAGACATATGTCTACTTTCACTGCAGATCTCCACCTCTCATTTTCTGCAAGGCTTAATATAGCAAATGCCACTTCTCTGTGTACTTTGGTCCTCGCTAAAACTCGAGCCCTTCTGACATTCTACAACTGTGACATGATAATAAAACTTCGTTGTCAACTGTGGAAAGATGCACAGAGTAAATTGCTCCACTGCCATCAAATGATCCTAGCAAGATACATCATGGGCAATGGATTTTCTAATGACTGCCTTCTTAGGCTATTGGCAGTGTAGTTAAGAATATGATTAACAGTGTTGTGAACTTGGCCATCAGCAGATAGCCTATGTCAGATAGTGCTATATAAAAAAAGGCACTTGTGGTGAGAGGGCAAGGTATTAAGCATTATGAAATAGGTCTAACAATTCCAGACCTCAAAAGAAAAAAAAAAAGGTGATCATGCATAAGTTTCTCTTTCATGATTTATTAAAGAAAAAATAAATTGAGGGCCACTGTCTTATGAATAGCCTGTTACTGAATATTGGTTTTATGGTACAGACAAGTATCTTCTAATAAACAGGACAAAAGCACCAACCTTGTTTTACCTAAGACAATTACCCTACAGAAACAGGTTCCCCCCACCATGCTCACACATTATCTACTCTCCTCCTTGCCTTTCATCATGCTCCTCTTCCAACCTAAGTGGTAGTGTGGGCATTAATAGGCAGATAACAAACAGCTGCACATAGTAGGGTCAGAAACAAACCAGAACCTTGACTTGTTATGGTGAGAGGGAACATCTCAACAGTGCACGGCACAACTTCTAGAGCTGCATGTTGTGGGACCTGGCGCTCCATACACCACAGCAGTTGCTTGGCTGGGATATGTGCTAAGAGGTGATGAGTCTCAGGCACAGTACTTGTTAATGACAAACAGTGACAAGTCCCCCTGTGCTGTTTTGAAACATGTATGCCATCTAGGGTATTGTTTATTGCTTCCCTAGCCAACCTGTTTCTGCAGCACGGCTGCTGTGCAGCAGGTGTTGCAGATACAACTGTGCTAGAGGTGCCCCCACGGGGCCAAGTTTCAGGCATGTGGATAGGACTAAGGGAGGTTATTTTGACAGTATTTTTTTTCCTCAAGTAATGGATAAAAGAATTAGTAGTGTGATGACCAGTAATGCAGCTGAAGGCAGGAAGATGCCAAATACTAAAGGCAGCAGCAGAACAGATCTGTGCAAAATCAGTAATTTAGTTGTGTCAGTTTTATTACTGTTAGACAGCAAAATCTTCATGTAAAAGACTATTGTTGAAATGAAAAAGCTGTGTGAATTTGAGGTGAATTCTTTGGGGTTTTCCTTCAGAAGGCTTTGAGGGGAGGAGAATAAAGAGAGAAGTCCCAGCTATGTCCTCTTTGCTTCAGAGTTCAGGTGTGATATGCGCCATGGCAGAGCTGAGGTCTTGTTTTAAAAAATTTCTATAAATTGAAGCTGTTTTTGTCCAAAGTTTTGATTCAAGCCCATCTTCCCATTGAAGACTTCTGGGTTTTCCATGCTTGACAGCTGAGAGAGAAAAGAACTTCTCATTTCAATATGTTAGCATAGGATGTCCAGGGATTATTATGCCTAAGCAGTGGCTCACTGAAAGGAAATGTGCGTTGTTGTGTACAGTGTGGAACAAGGGCAGTACTGGGAAAATTGCTGAGCTTCAAGTCTGCTCAAACTTTTAAATTCTGGGCCAACCTAAGAGGTTCCAGTGATAGTAGTAATGCAAGAGGTGCCAGGGCAGCTATGAAATAACATGGCAACACAGCATCAGTGCTTGAGAACAAGAGATGGAGGGATTAATTTGTAAAGATCAACATGAGTGGAAATTTACATTGGGAAAGTTCACAACCTGATGCAAATAGGATCAATTTGTGCCATGCTCTGTTGAAAATCTGTGCCTGAGGACAGAACTTGGCTTCTCCTCAATACTCCTTGGCTGGCTGTAGCCTTCATTTGTTTCCAGGAACTGATAGCTATTGCATTTTCACAGCAGATAGAAATGAGGTTTAACTCTGTGATTTCTTTAGTGGGAAAAAAAGAAAATGAAAAAAAAAAACCCAACCATGTTAAAGACCTTTTTTGTTGTTTTCTGTTTGTATTGTTTTGTTCTATGCTTTAAACCCCTGCATTTTAAATTACAGATATCTAGTGGAGGAAATTAAAAAAAGAGAGGGATTCCAGCTTCTTTTGGAGGTAAGTGAAAAGGGAACTGAACTGTTGTTGTTATTGCTGGGGAGTGTCTATTGTTTGATTTTGTTCTTTTTAGTCAGTTACCAATTTGTATTTGAAGGATATTTAATAAATGTACGTATTGGAGATCCACGGATATGATTGAATATTCATAACGTGCTCTGTGTTCCCTACCGTCACTCAAGCTGTTTTCCTAGCTTCTGGTCCTGGATTGCCTCAGGGGGTATAGATGGAACACTTTTCTGTGAAAGTGAAGAGGCTGGCTGCAAAAAAGCAGTGCTTGCCAGATTTACACATAAGACTGTGTGCAAGATGGAAAAATATTTTGATCCTAAAAATGGACTTTTCATCATTAAAGTCCATGTTTTTTCCATGATTTTGTTTCTACTCCCATCGTCCTAAAAACTACCCAAAAGTTGTGTGTTTCACTTATCTTTACTAAACCTGGTTATCTCAGGGGAGAGTGAGTAAAGGGAATAGAGCTAAAGCACAGTTTTTTCGTTTGTCCTCAGCATTTTTGTTAATAAGGCTAATATCTGGGGATGTCATTTTTGGAAAAATGTTTGGCTTTAATCGAAGTGTGCTTGTATGAAAGATAGCTGAGTGTGTAGCATCAGGAGGAAGAGTACATGGAGGAAGATGGGAAACAGAGTAAATGTCACCATGAACATTCCAGACTAGGCTAGACAAAATACAAAATATAAAAAATATTTTATACTATTCATACAATGTAAACTTTTTAACTTTGAAAACTGCCAATTGATTGAGGAATTTTAGGCCAGCAGCACATGTTAAGGTTATTAAAGTGGCAAATCTGTTAAAAGCTGTCCATTTTTTGTTATTGTAGAACTTAGCAGAGAACCCAGGTGTGAAAGCTGTTGAGTGCAGACATTCTTGTGTAGTTCCTGCAGGAATGGGACACTTGGATTAAAAGTGGAATTGAAGGGAGTGCTGTAGTATGGACTATGAGAAGGAAGTTGAGCAAGGATTAAGAAAAAATAATTCAGGAGTGCAGGGGGTCAAGCAATGAGAATTCAAAGAAAGACTGCCCTCAGGCAGATAGACTGTCACGTGAGATCTTTTCCTGAAAGTTGAGCTTCAGACAAAAAGCTTAGGAAGATGATCCTCAGATACATGCAGTGAGAAAAAACCTCTAATGAGAATTGCTCTATGGCCTGGAAATGCCACTTGTGCTTGAGTCATCTTGAACTCTTCTGTGGTGTAATTGCTTACCTGCTTGGATAAGAACTGTGACAAGATAACCAGAAATAGAGTGTGAAGCGTGGCTGGGGGTAGTTTTCTAGAATGAATGGTATTTTCAGAGGGGGATGATGTATTTGATGTGTGAAAAGAAACTGAGATAATCAAGAAGGCAATATAGGGAATGGCAATATAGTAATACATGCCATCTGTCTACTCCTGCTGTCTGATTTTAAATAGTTTTAAAATAAACCCTGTAACAGCGAGCTAGTGCTTGTGCTTACGAGGAAGGCACTGCCTTTTCAGGATCTGTGTTTTTGTGTGTACTCAGTGTGCTCTTTGGGGAAAGAATTGGGGCTTTAAGAGCTGAGCTTTATTCCATTCAGTGGCAACACATGACAGGTTTGCAGCTCTGTTCCTGCTGACAATGATATTCTTCTTGATGATTAAATTGTATTTAATGCATTCTTTGAAGTGAAGCGGAAAATGATATGAGCAGCTCTCAGTGCCCTTTCATGAAAGAACATGTCTCAGCTGGTGGGCTCTCCTCGTTCAGGAGACTGCCTGGGATTATAATAGCAGCTACATTCACAGTGGGGCAAAGAGATGGTGTGACTCAGCTCTCTTTTAACTTCTTTTCCCCTTTACACCTAGTACCAATGAAGATGGCATGTGAGAGAGGAGAGGGGTGTGTGAGGTCATAATCCATATTATAATTTAGATGCCAGTTGAATACTGTGTTGCAAATAGTGCAGATCAAGACTGACGTTGTGGTTTTATGGGTTGTGTTTTGTGGGATTAGAAGGCATACCTATTCCTCACACTATGGCTCTATTGCTCTCTGTATAGGTTAAACAACAAAAAAATGTTCCAAATTAGCAGGAAATGTAGGGAGACCTCAGACTGGTCTGCTGGGAACATTTTCTCAATCATATATGATACAGAAATCTCATAAGCACAGGATGCCTTATTTTATAATGCATGGTGAAGAGATGCTTTTGCTGTGAGCCTTGCAGCTAACTCTCTGCTGACATTAAAGGCAAAACTTCTTTAGAGGGAAACAGACATGTGGAGTCTCAGTCATTGCTCAAAAGGCCTGCTTAGATATTGGACAAAATACATTCAGGATATGGCACATATCCTGCAAGGGGTCCTGACATTCTTGTAAGATGTGGAAATTGAGAAAGTAATTATTTACTTAAAGACTGTATAGTGTGCTCTATGATATAAAAGAAAATTGGTATTGTTCAGCAGAAAAATGCCTCGGTATTCAAGTGTTACATGGGGACAAAAATTCAGTTTGTGTGTTTTGTGTAAAAGGCATCATAGGAAATTTTCACTAAAAAAAGCCCAAAACATTAAAAAGAAAATGTATTCTTTAAAGTTGCTTCAAATTTGAATTCTGTAAATTACCTTTCTATGCCTCTCTTACTTTCCTAACCAAAGATTTTTCATGGCCAAAACAGAATTAAGTAGATGAAGATGAAATTAAAAACCACAAGAGGTTTCCTTTTTCTGGTAACAGGAAGAGAAACGGATGATATGAAAATTATTTCTAGTTTCAAAAAAGGGAAGCAAGGGGTGAGTTGGAGAAGGAAGTTTTAATAAAAAGGGTATAAATTCAAAGGCTTCACCCCCACCCCAAAAATAAAGCAGAACTCTTTGACAACCTATAATATGTGTGTCCCTGTCCCATTTGTTATATTTTATAAGCAATCACTTGTTCTCTTGTTTAGCCCGAGTATGCAAACATCTGCTTTTGGTACATTCCACCAAGCTTAAGAAAAATGGAGGATGGACCTGAATTTTGGCAAAAGCTGCACCAGGTGAGTGTCACCAGTTACCTGAGACTTAGTGATTTGTCTGTGTGCCAGATAAGTATGTGAAATAACCCTTGGCTTTGCTCGCCTTTATAATCTATCAGTAGAATGGGGATTTAATCCTTAAATAGATGTTGGTAGGATTTAAGGTTTTTTTCCTCTGTTTAGACAAAGATAATTAGTTTTTTCTTAATGTAAAAGGTGTAGGCATTAACAAGCATTCAGCTTACTACCAAAGCTGTTAGCAGCTGGCAGAACTGAGAGAAGAGGAACAGCATTGTCTGCATCTCTTGTCTAGACAGATTATTCATTACCTGTTTCATATACTTAGCGTTGTCCTTGGAACTTGGCTTACATTATCTATGATAATCTATGATAATGCAAGCGAGGAAGTGCTTAAGAATATATTTCTGATGTTGAACATAAATGACAAGAGGAATATAATGGGAAAATACAGTGGGAAAAGCTTCACTGATTAGTGTTTGGTAACTCTGCCGTCCTGATAGGAAATCATAAACATCTTGGAAAAAAGCAGCAGTAAAATTTTGAAGTTACTAGTGGGGAAATCATTAGTTAAGACTTAATTAAGAAGCCGCTAGATGTTGTGGTATTATGTTTTACTGAATAAGCTATTCTGTGAGGATTTAAATTTAATTCACTGTTCGCTCATCTCTGGAAGAACTTTGGTGCTCTGCATTTATTTTTTCCTAGAGTTTGCTACTAGAAATTTAAACTAGAACATAGATGTGTATAGTATGTCCATGCTCGTATGTGGTATGTATACTATGTATACAAGCTATACATACTATATATGCATACTATTTTTGCATCCTCTAACATCTGCTCTGATTTCAGCAACTCTCACAGAAATTGCTTTCATTTTATGCTGAAGGCTGCTATCTTTAAGGGAAAGGCCTGCCTTAACCTTGCCTCTATTATTTTGGACAGTATACTTTTGTAGTACAAAGCCATGCATAGCCAGAGGATGGATGCAGGGGCTTTGCATTTGCCATGTTTTCACAAAGCATGGACAGGTTGTGATCCTTTCATATGGGGCTTCCCTTCCTCTCCTTAGAGTGGAAGGCCTGTACATGAATGTGTATATGAATGTGTGTGTGTAACAACTCCTCTACCTATGGAGAGTATGGATTTGGAAAGGAGCAATGGGAAAGCATAGAAGAAATAAAGCTGCAACTGTCTGTCACTGTTTGATTTATGTATGCTATGGGGGGACAGAGAAGGGAAAGGATGAAGCACAACAAATGACTTTGAACACATATATTTGAGTGGGTTATTGAGTGTAACTTACTGGCTCTTTGTTGTTCCATGGTTCTTCCATGGGTAGGAAACAGATTCTTTTTTTCTAGCCAGTGTTTTGTGGAAGGGAACTTGCAGGGAAAGAAGCTTGTGTGCCATTTCTCCCAAGGACTGAACACTGCTGCACATCTCAACCTCTCTTTTTGTGGGCGAGGTGACATTTTCTTGATTATTTTATCTCCTCTGATGAAACATGGAGAACCACTCATCCTAAAACATAGCCTATTTCACTCTTCCCCACAAAAGCCTGGGAAAAAAATCCACCATGGAAGACCAAACCTCCCTAGCAAAGCGGAGCATTGAATGGCACAAATTTCTCTCACAGAGGAAACAACAAATAATGATTGTTAGTTGTGTTATTTTAGACACTGCTGGGAAGTAGTTTGATGCTACAGAAGTGAGCCTGTTTCACAACTAAAACATGTTATTTCACCTCCCTGATTCTCTACAGGGATAGGTTATCTTGTTTTTGGATGCTGAGAACCAGTTTGGGGCACAACATACATCAATGAGCAGATGAGATGACAGCACTGGGTCACAAAAAATAAGATTGATGTGACTTTTCCAGCTAACATCAATTTGTTCTAACATTGCTGATGCAAACAAGTCTTTATATTACATTAATCAATGCAGATATATTGGTGGATGAGAAGGAATGCATCCTGATCAGCAAGGTGTAAATGATAAGAGGATAAAAGGCTGGAGAGGTTGTTACAGGATGCCATTGATGGACAGATGGGGTTGTGACAGTTTCCTGACTGCAAGCACTTCCTGAATATTCCCTTCATTTCACTAAAATGAGCATTACAATGTTTTCATTCACAATTTGTCTTTTCACACCACATTTAAATGTCACAGTTATTCTGTTTATCCAGAAATCAATCTTCCTTTTTGTCGACCTGTGTATCTGACAATAATTAAGGAAATATATGTCTTAAAAATCCCTACAGCAAGTAATTGATTTTATTCAACTACTTGTTCAGCAATATTATTCAGGATAACATGCTGTCTTCTAAGGTTAGTGATGAGTTTTAGTGCTGGTGTAGGTTGATAAGCAAATTGTTCTGATTTCAACTTTTCAGCTTTGTGAAGAATTTGCATAGTCCTATGCAAAATAACCCTGAAGGCTTTCTGCTATACTGGCTCTTCTCCAGTTTCCACGGCCCAATTTATGTGGAAATGTGTCAGGACTGTCTGGATTGCAGCATGATACCTAATTCCAGTCTTCTTGCTGTCCTACATAAAATATGTCTTTTGTTGTTGTTTTTGTGGGCAGTTTGTCTTGAATTCTGGGGCCTTGCCCTGAATTTGAGGTGGAAAATCTTCATCCTTCAGGGTCTCCTACATTCCAAACAGAAAGGTGGTGGGAAAGAGTGGCCTGAAGGATTTGGAATAGCCACTAGCTGGTCACTTGACTTATCACTTGAACACTTTATGGAAANGAGTGAAGAACAGCATAAATGGCATGTTATTCCGTTACCCAGTGTAACTGGGAATTCTGTGCCCATCCAGTCTGATATCACTTTGACCTTTAGGAATTACAGCAGGAATTGGTTGTGCAGTACAACTAGTTCTCTAAACAGCACAGCAAGGCTTTGGATGCATTTGGGTGGTCCAAAATACTCCACACTCTGAATATTTAGCAGTACTCTGAGGGCACAGCAGATAGCATAACTCATAAATGTCCTGACCACGTAAGGTGTTTTTCAGTGCCATTCCTCACAAGTGAGTAGGGATTTCTTCTTGTAGGAACGATACAAAAGGGCCCTCTGTGGTCATTGAGGAGCTGCTGGAGATCCAACTTGAAATCTCTGTAAGTGGTGTTATGATATCGTTGCAGTCTGGGGGCGGTTGTCTCTGACCTGGCGCTGACATCATTGCGGGGATGGAGGAGCGATGCCTTTGCTAATGCTGTATGCGCCCCCCAGTGGGAGTTTTGTTGCTCTGGTGACACTCCGTAGGATTTACTTTTGTTTACTGCTGAGGATGGTCAGTGCGTCATAGGATCACGGTGAGAGAAGTGGAACTGGAAATTACAAGCCAGAAATGGAAGTAAAAAAAAAAGGTGCAAGCAGATACCATTCTGATTTTCATGCTTTCCCCATACCTATAAATATCCCAGCATATTCTTTCTTGTAACAATCATTTTAGAAAAGTCAGCTTTCTCAGCTTATGCTGAAGTGTCTGCAGATGATGTAGAGTTAGCTGATTGTTAGTAATACTGTGTCTGGAAAACCTCCTGGCAGCACAGAGGGTGCTAGGGCACAAGGGAGAGTTTGGAATCATACATCTGGAACTATTCTATTGCCATCCTGTTGCTAACCCAGCCAGCCAGCCGTGTTGTGAGCATTTTGGATCAGTTTGTAGTCTGCTCAAACTCAGTGTGGTCTAGCAGACTAAAAGAAGACACAGAAGGAATCATCTTTAGCAGACCTCTCCTCCTGCAGGAGCCTGATCTTGCCAAAGGATCCTGGAGCATAACTGCAGGTAGAGTACTACATACTGAATTCTGCTCAGTAAAGAAGGCTGGTAGTAGATTGCTAAGTACCACATTAGACCTCAAAATCAGGGTTCAAAAAGTGTCAGTAGGTTCCTAATAACTCTTTCGTGATTTACTAATTTTACCTTGTCTACTAAAAAACATATGCTGGAGTATCAGATTTCCATTGGTTCAGTAAAGCTTTTATACACAGTTGTACAAAACCTACACAGTTGTATAATACATAGTTTCATTGACTTGACATTCTAGTATCTCAGTCTCAGCCTCTACTTGTGGGGTATGGTTGGTGGTTTTTGTTTTATTTTGTTTCCTTCCTGCCCTTTTGAGGATTTTCAGTCATGTAATACAAAATTTATTGGCTGAAATAGAAGGCACAGGGCACAATGTCACACTAAATCCTAAATAGCTTGGAATGCTGTTTTTTGCCCTCCTCCCTCCCCCTTAGTAATAGTAACAGTAACCTTATTCCCACCTTTCCCTCCCACTTAAGAGGAGGCTATAACTTTCTGTTATCTGAAGGCATATTTGTAAAATAGCCTGTCATGCTGACTGGTGTTGTGATACATTTATATAATGAGAGGTTTCATATCAAAGCATAAATGTAAGGAGGTTGAACAGGTGTTGCCTTGGCAACCTCTGAATCTTGTGGTCTTTGTGGTATAAATAAAAAAACTAATCAAGGATCTGATTCAGTAGTATTTATGTATTCAAAATACCTACTGACCGGGTGCAAAGTTTGAATGGGAAGGAAAAAACAAGACCTCCAATTGGTTATATTAGGGAAGTTTCCCCTGTATATTTCGGAAGAACAAGTGAAAAACTACACAGATTATAACACAATATGAAATTCACTGAGCCCAGGTTTATGTATAAGGAAGGTCCCAAAAATGTCACTGCAAGTGTATTTCCACTTGGGATTTGTGTGCAAAATGTTATTTGATTTGCTGGCATTCCCATGTGCTACACTTCAGGTTTTTCTTGCACTTGAGCAAGGAAACAATTAAACAATATTTTAATGTGTATGTCTGAAGAGTATTGAGAGGCATGTTTCTGTGAACTTTTCTTACATGAGTAATTTTTATGGTAGCAAGTAGCCTACTGCTTCTAGCATCCAGGTCTCTCTGACATGAGTTTCATTGGAGGGCCACATCAAACAACAGGAAAATCAATGGTAAGATTTACGCAGAAGCATATGGGAGTTAGATTGGCTAAATCATTGCCTTCTATGACTGGATGACCCACTTAGTGGATGAGCGAAGGGTTGTGGGTGTTGTCTGCCTAGTCTTCAGTAGTGCCATCCCTTAATCTTGTTGCTTTCTCTTAAAGCACTCCACAAATAAGTAGTGGACTGCAAGAAACAAAAATCTACAAGTGGGAGAAATTGTTTTCGCTTGTCTAAAAGAAGGACCTTCCAGAGGGATGATTGTAATTTCAGCATATCAGATGGGGATCTCCAAAGGGTCTGTTTGAAGAAATTTGGTTTGTTAGGGAAACCTGCAAAGTCAACAGAAGTTTCAGATTCATCCTATGTGACATAGGAAGATGCTTGGGGGATTGGCACAGTTTTCCCCTGTCTTTAACATAGAGAGTAAGAAAGGGAGCTCCCAAATCATGACTTAGGCAACCTGCAGTCAAAAGCACCCTTAAGGAAGATTTCATTATTCAGAAGGGAAAACTAAGGGGTGCCAGGATCCTTGCTTGGCTGCACTGGTTTAAAAATACAAGTAAGAAGAACCTAACATTAAATCCTCAGCGTGCTGTGTGCTGGTTTAGACGTCTATTTCACAGGCTCCTGGAAAGAAGAGTGGCAAGGTCTCCTGATTCAATGCACCTAGCTGAATTCTCAGTACAGTGTTCAAGATGGGCAGAAGTGCAGCATTCTTGAAGAGCTCAGGAGGCCCAGTGGAGGCAGGGCTGCAGGCAAGGACTTTAGGGGAGAGAGGCACAGCAAACACCAAAGCCACAAGATGAATAACACCACAATAACCAAGACTTACGTTGCAGTGTGACCATTCCTCAACAGAAAGTGATGCTCAGAGATTTAATAATAAAATAAACATTAATGTGTTAAACTAACAACATCTTTTATTTTGCAGCTAATACTACATAATATACAGCAGGAGATGAATATAAGTTTTGTAGTTTAGCTGCATATAAATGGCTGTTATTGTTAAGAAGAGAGGTCTGAGTTTTGATAAATGAGAAGGAACATTGTAATACAGTAGCAAAGAAAAATTATAGTGGTGTTTCAGTACCTTGCTAATGAGGGATTTGCACACTTTCTCTTTTAGTATGTGGCTTTTTCTGCAGTTTTATATAACTCATCAGTACAAAAGTGACTGTAGCTGTTAATTAAACAAGATATTTAACGTGACTTAATTTTAAATGTATCCTCCACTGAGTTATAAGAACACAAAAATTAATATTTTTTAAAATTAATTAGAAGTAAAATACTTTGGTTTCTGACTGCACATAACTAGAATTTATGTCTTTGTTCTCTGTTGTATTTGTTCTTGCATGAATACTAAAGTAGTAGTGTTAGACTTAGGGGCCAAATTGACTGGTATTCACCAGGAGAAGTAGGAATCAATGCATTTTACCTTAACAGTGTCCATTTCACTTTAGCACTAGACCCAGTTTTTAAGAACACTTCAATATATGTTTTACATTGGTGAGGCTGTACATCTGCTTAACTTTCGGCTACATATAATGGTGTGTGAGACTGACCTGAGCTCACACTTGCCCTTTCAAGGGATGATGGGCATATCAGATACATGTATGGGGCTAGAACAGAGGTGTATTTGTGTGACCGTAATGTAACCTACAGTAGGTTACGTTGTAAGATAAGTCAAAGATGTGAACTTCTTCCAGCCCATGCTTTCTAAAATAATTTTAAGTGTTATTGTAGAAATTCATGATACGGCAGTTCTAAACACTCTGTTCTAGACCTCTACTTTGTCCCTTATCCAGACTGACTTTTCACAGGTGTCTAGTACCACTTGGCCTCCAGTTAAAGGCAGTCCTATTCATGCAGTAAAATCTATATGTATTTTAGGTCAGCGGTACTGTTTCAATTGAGGCAAACAACAATCAACATCAGTAAATAACCTTCCCCTTATTCTTAACCATCTAAACTGTGTTCTTTAGATCAGAAGTAGTCACCTATCCACCCTCTCAGTTCCTTCCTAGACCTGGTGATATCAGGTGTTATTTTGAATTGAAAATATTTACATCCCATCCAGCAGTAATAACACATCTGGCAGCAAAGCGTCTCTATATTAAGAGCACTGTTGCACAGCTACTACATTTCCATTCTTGGTAACAAAGAGAAGAAACCCCAATGACTTTAATACTGTATAGTTTACTAGATGAGAATGCAGGGCAGTTTTTGTCAGGGACTTAACACGGAACTGTGCATGTTCGAGGCCCACTGGGGACTGAGGTCTATTGATCCCTAGTGCTCAGCCTACAGAAATGATCAAAGCTGTAGGGAGGGAGCATGCTGCAACTCCATATGTTGCATTCAAGCTGAACAAGGATTTCATCTTCTCCAAGCCACCTGCAGAGCAAGATTGCTCAGATCTCCAGAGATGAAGTAGGTTTCACACTAGTCTTTTCTTGCCTGAAATCCTTTTAAGGATAATGGAGGGCCCAATCATTTCTCCATGTGGTAATACACAAAATGGCTGGGAATGAAGCTGGGGGTGATAGACAAAGTGGAGAGAAATATTGTTAGGAAATAAAATCATGAGAGACTCACAGATTCAAAGTAAAGGACCAAGCCTTCCAGGGGGATCAATGCAAGTTGTGTTTTCATCACAGTATGTAATGCTTTGTGAAGATACCTCATCTAGCTCCGGAACTAGGAGCTGTATGGCCACAGGTTAAGTATGGTACTTAATTCAGGTTAAAAACAATCTCACAAGGATGAGTTAGTTACCATAACTTTTTTTTTCAGGACCTAAGAAAATCACCTATAATACTGATGTATATCTCCCCTTCTTACAGGGAAATCATTTGTCCAGTATCTTAAAAGTTTTGCATGCTGCCTCACTACACCTAAGTGTCATTCTATCTTTTGGTTCAGGTATAGAAAAAGCCCAACCTAATTTCAAACCTTTGCATTGTTAAGAACTTCACACATAATAAATCTTTCTGTTTATATATAGGAAGTTTCTAAAAAGTCTTACTTTTTTTAACTGAAAGGTCAGCAGAGACTGTGGGGATTCAGTGGGACTGCGTTCTTTGCTTTATTGCCACAGATTCAATTGACTAAAGGGTGCTTAAGCACTGCATAAATGTTCCTTGCTATTTCTGTGTGAACAAAGACAGTACTATTTAATTTGTATGGCTTTCAAATAGATACAGCCTGTTACCCAGAGCAGTGGAAGCTTTGCATCCATTGTTAAGTGTCTCTCAGACTGTAGAAAGACCAAGAGAGTAAAACAACTCAATTTCTTTTCTAGAAAAGTGAATTTTTGGGGGAAATAAGTGAAAGTGGTGTAATACATATAAATTAAACAGGCAGTTGGTAATATACTTGAGAAAATTTTTCTCTCTGTTTTTGTGCAGAATTGGAAAAGGTAATCTGAAAACTAAGTCAACTCTATGACATTTTTAGAGTAAATATTAAACTATTTTCTGATTGTAGGAAGCCAAAGGGAATTTATAATGAATGTAGGCATTTATCGCTTCTTTTTTTTTTTTTTTTCATTAAGATCACTTCAGCGTCATCCTTTCATCATTTCCCAAGAGCATGATAAAAATAAGCTCTTTTTTCTTGGAGTCACGTTGCCACACAGAACAGAAGAACAGAACAGTATTACATTTTTGTTCATTTCTGCTGTAGAAATTAAAAATCTGTATTTTGTAATGTAACACTGTGAAACTTCTTAGAATTGTTCATCTGTGGTATTTGAATGTAAATGTGTGTGTGTTCTTATGCATACACATGTATATGAGTATGTGTTTACATTTTGGGATCATTTAAAAAGAAATTATTAGTGAAAAGGAAGAGAATGTAATAATATGTAGTATTACTGAAGTTAACTACATTCTTTAAAAGCCTTGCTAACAGGATCAGAGCACAGTTGAGGTTGGAAGGGACCTCTGGAGATCTTGTCCAAAGTCCCTACTCAAACAGGGACACATAGAGTTGGTTGTCCAGGACCATGTCCAGGTGGCTTTTAAATATCCTCAAGGATGGGCACTCCATAACCTTCCTGGACAACTTGTGCCAGTGTTTGATCACCCTCACAGTGAAAAAGTGTTTCTTGATGTTTCCAATATTTCAGTTTGTGCTCATTGCTTCAAGCCCTCTCATTGGGCACTGCTGATAAGAGCCTTGGTCTGTCTTTGCATCCCCTCCAGGTGCTTATGTACATAAGATCCTGTCAAGCCTTCTCTTGTCTAGACTGAACAGTCCCAGCTCTCTCTGCTCAGCCAAGCCCATAATCCTACAAAAGCAAACACAACCTTATTCCTCGCAAACACGCTTTCCAGGAAATGGTAACCTCTAAATATGTGGTTTATTCTTTAACAAAAATACAGTATACATTCTTAGCCCTATTTACAGTCAAATATTTTCATTCTGAGCTGTGGCATATTACTATACTCTTGGATATATTTTGTTGGTTTCAGCCTACTGCATCCATATTCCTTACTACAGAGTACTTGTTTGTCCCAACAGTATGTATTTTCCTCCACTTAAATAGGACTAATTACTCTTCTTTTGATTAATTTTGGAGTTAGAACATATTGACCAATATTTCAAATGGCATTTTGTGCCTGCCTGTGAAGAGGACTGCTTTTAATAAGAAAGCAGAATTTAAAGACACTCAATGCAGTTAATTTAGTTCTATTTGACCATATAGAGTCTGTTCTTATAAAGCAGCACTGTGCTTCTGCATATCTGTGCACCACTTCATTCTGCTCTCTCAGTTCTGTATGCACATTAATAACCAATGATGGAAGAAAAAAGTTCGAGCTACAGGTTGAACTCCAAACGAGAGCTTTTATGAAAGTATCATAGATCATGTTTAATAGCCTGTGGATCAAAATGAAACCCAGTATATATCACAAGGGAACTCAATAATTGAAGCATTCTGGGAATGTCTAAGTACTGGAGTCCTGAGGTCACTAGAAGCTTCATTCTGTGCTCAGATTTTACCTGAAAAAAGCTGTCTCCTTCCCCTATCATCTTTTCTTTTTATAACAAATGGTAATCATATTTTAATGCTGTGGCTTAAATTATTTTATCTGACATTTGGGGAAACAAGAAACTCCCTTTTCTACCCATTCCACCTCCTAATTTTCTGTAAAGGAGAAAAACAGTCATTCAGCTACATTAGCATTTCAGAATATCTCCAGTACACTTGACTCACAGCTATGTCCCCTGTGTGCTGGGTGTCTGCAGAATGGTCCCACAGGGGCCCTGAACATGTTCTCTGGGTCTGTGAAGCTGAGCTGTCTGCCACTCTGAATTTACTCCTTTCATATGAGAAGCCTCAGGGGCTCTCTGAAGGATCCTAACTGGTCTCCTGGTGACGGGAAAGCAATAATTTGCAACCCTGGAGCTGCACAGGTGGTATTGTGTGGGTATGGGGAGGCTGTATAGTTTTGTCTCAGAAAAGCAGCAGTCACAAAAGGGTTTTGTGGACTTGCTGCTCTGTGGTTTGCACAGGGGATACATTTTTTCCCTGTGTGAAGGTGGTGAATGGAAGGTTGACTTTTGCAACATCCTGACAGAGAAAAAGACTTGGAATGAAACTGTGGGAAGCCTGGCCAAATTGAGATCCTTGGACCTTTCTTGAGTGAGTATCACAGGGCTCCTGTGCCAGGGCTGCAACAGAACTGGGCTGGTGTGGGGCATGCTGGTTGGTCTGGAGCCCTCGGGGTTAGAGCAGCAAGGCAGCCCTGCAGCCCAGATCAGTCCCATCTCACAGTGGTCAGTGGTGCTCCTCCAGGATCATTGTGGTTTCACCACACTGTTTCACCTTGTGCCTGTAAGCTGCTCCTAGAGCTGCCTTCCTGCAACTGCCCAAGCTGTGGCTCCCTGTCCCCAGGAAGATTTTGGCATGCAGTTCAGAGGATCTGTTTTACAGTGGGAGTTTGAACAGAATGGGGTTGATGACTGAGGAATACAAATGAGGGAATAATAGATGATTTTTAGGTGAGCACTTGCAGTGAACATTTTAGGGTGCACTAGGGATCGATGAGGGGAGTGCCTAGTAGAGCAACTGGCTTGATACATGATGGTTATATATATTCCTTAACCTCGCTAGTAATTGGTATTTTAATGCTGAAGGGTACATGTAGGATAACAGTAATGTCGGCCCCTCCCATTGGTCCTTTGCATAGGATGAATCTCATTGAGAGTGAAAGGAAAGAGCATGGTGGAACAAAAATTATTCTTAACAGTAGTTTAATTGTTAGTGCATGATATTTCTCGCTTTTGCACATAGCTGAACTGCAATGTGGAATGGAAAGCCACCGCCCTCCTGGCACCTTGTTAAGTGCTGCCTCTCCCTCTGTGGTAACAGGACCTTATCTGAATGCTTTGGGTATCTTGGAGAGGTACTTGAACATCAGAAATTTCAGGTGGACTAAATGACAATCTCATGAATGAATAATGAGTGGTAGTGGCTTTTTAAATGAACCATTTCTACACTACACAATTAAGTTTCCTTCAGTTACATATATATTTCTGATGGCATAGTGACGGTTCTGCCCTGCCAGCTGGTACCTGCTGTGGTTTCTAAATGAACCAAGTGTCTTCTAGCATTCTGTTGGGTTTGGCATGTTTAATTAATAACAGCAATGAATTGACTGTAGTGCAGTAATAGTGATTACAAGCTAAATAGCACAGTAATTTTTTGGGGTCATTTTATAGGGAGTTGGACAGAAGGAAAATAAAATCTTTGATTTTCACCTGTAATTAATGGGCTGCTACATCATGAATTGCTATGTATTTGATGGGAAATAAGATACTTTTCTGCCTTATCAGCCAGAAAACAGGAGCTGTTTAACAGTATAAGCCTTTATTTTACCTCACAAGAAAGGTAAACTTCCACTGTGGTCTGTCTGAAACATGGATGACAATTTCAACACTGAATTAGCCTATCTGGAGAAATATTTCATTGTATTTATCATAACAGGTGTAAGTAGGGAACTCCCATGTTGGGTGGAGTTGCAAAGGATGAGGGCAATAGGGCAAATGCAACTAGAATTACTAGAAAAGAATTACAAACATACTTGGGTTACAAATATTTGATCAAAGAATTATTTAGTAGTTGTTTAGGAGACAAATGAAACATTTATGGCTTTACTCTTCTGCTTCTGTTGTGCAGCTTATGTAGAGGTTGTGAAAGGCAGTAGTTTATGAACATGTCCTTACTTCATTCCTGGTAGTCCAAAAGATGCTTTTATTTATTTATTTATTTATTTTAATTTTATTTTTTGGGGCAATGGGACTAGGAGTGCAGGTGCTACACAGCAAAGCATGCTCTCTGTCAAAGAGCAATGAAGGTATTATACTTTCCCTACCATTCCCCTCTTTTCCACCCCCCTGCCCCCTCTTCCCTTTCCTTCTGCATCCTGCATCTCTTTACCCGTGCAGTGTTTGTGCTCTCACTCTCTGAACAGAGCAGGTGTGCTGGGAGAGATGTGTCTGAACAGGGGATGTAGTTCCTCTCCCATTTCCCTCTTTATGGGCAAACCAGAGGAGCCAGCTGCGGTCAGCCCAGACATGTGTGGGACTGCATCAGCTTTACCTCTTTCCCCTTGAAAGTGCACTCAAACTGAATTGTGTCTGCCAGACAGGAATGTATTACCCATTGTTTAACAAGCTTCAAGCTGCTGCATGTGACTTACTTTCCTAAGTGAATAAACTAATTTGCATGTTTGCATCTGGTTTGCAGCTATCCGTAAAATTGAAGCCTATGATCAAAAACAACTTAAGGAGACAAGGAATTCCCTGACCAGATCTGTATTTTGGGCTCTCTTCTCTGGGTAGCTTTGTAGAAGCACATCTTCTATAAAGGCATCTATTCTTGACATAAAAGAAATGGTAGAACTACAATTTTCCTTGGCACCTTCTCTCAATGGCTAACTAGCCTTCTATGCAAAATGAGATTGATTGAGAAGGGGAAATAATTATGGTGAAAAATGTAGCCTTCTTAAGTCTATTTTTGTCTTTTCACATGTTCATAAACTATCATCAAGTCACCTCTCATTCTTTTATTTATAAACCAAATAGATTCTTATCTTTAAGTCTTCATTAGCCATTGAATCACTTCTGTGGCTGTCATCATCATCCTTCCCATTTTGATTACTGGTAAAAAAGAGAACATCTGAGCTATGTATTTTTTTGCTAGTACCTCTGTTTCTTCTTCTGTATGTGGAGATAAAATTGCTTCCTTAGTGCCTGCACACTTGTTTATAAAGTCATGAATCATATTAACTTTTGGCTTCAACTGTATTTCTTTGGGAAGCTTTGTAGAATACATGTATTGTGATGATGAATGCTGAAATGAAAAGTTTTCTTGTGTGTATAAATTACTATTTCAAGAGAAAAATAAATTGTCTAGCACTGGGTGCTTTTTTTTTTTTTTTTACCACTATTGGCACTATTACCAATATTGGAAAACAGACTGACATCCCATGTTAGCCAGTGGTCCTAGGAATCTGGGGCTCTGTGTTTAAGAACAGCCCACATAACTGACCTAATTACAAAAATTTGTCATCAGCCTTTTGACAGCATTTTTTAAAGCTTGTTTTAGCTCAGGTGCAGAGTGAAAACAATTGCAGAGAAGTCAGTTGCTTGCCAGGAAGGATTTTTGGTTTCTGATATGACCTGGAAGCTCATATGAATTTTGTTTTATATCTGACTGCTACAGTCTTTTCAGAGTCAGTTTTTAGCACAGTCATCCTTTTTGAGCTGTCTGTGGTTTTTTTCCTACATGCACAACTTACCTTTTGACTGTAATAAAGTCGTTGCCAGAGGGAGTTTGGGCACTTCAGGTCTGTTCAATGGCTTGTCTTCCCTGGTTTTTCCCTTTGTGAGTCTCCGCTTGCAAATGGTGTCAGCTGTCATTTATTGACTTCCAGAAAACCACCAGTGAGGATCAGCATCAAGGTTAATCCTGGTCTCTGTGGAGCTTCACCAGCAGCAATGTTTGATTGACGCCCTGTTTTTCCTACATGTGGAGATATGCTAGTTATTCAAATCTTGCTTAGTTCTACTGTATTGCTATTCTGTGGTCCTAATTTTGTTTTTTGTGCTGTTCTTGTATGAATTGTTCCTGCTATTTTTCATCTAAATAGCTTGTGTAAGGCTTTCTTATTAACGCTCTAAGTGAAAGTAAATCATCAAGAAAAGTTGTAATATCAGCAAAATAATGAAGGTGGGTCAACCCAAAAAAATGGTATTTGGCAAATATATGAATGTAACTGAACACAAAAGACTACATTTTGAATCTTTTTCTCCCAATTTTAGAATTTCTATGTATCCTTATCCTTTAACTCATAGATTAAATCCCATAAGACTGTTTCTTTTTTAACTTTATGTTCATATTGACTTAAACATCCTTATTTCTCTAGGTTTGTCTCCTTACCACTTCTAATACTAGTTCCTGTTTTCTGAAATTTCCATAGTATCCTAAAAAAATTATACACAGATTCAGTGAGCCATTTTAAATTTTACAAGCCATCCAGGCCTGTAGTCCTAAAAGTTTGCCTTCAGTATATCTTTAAGATCCAAATAGCTGCTCATGGCTTGGGAAGTTCATCAGATTTGTGGTAGAAATCTCTCCCAACAGAAATTGAAAGCTTATTGAGCACTTCTGCATTGCTTGCATTTTTAATGATTTAACCATGGCTAGGGTTTCAGTCATCCTTAATGTACACACTAAGCTGTTCCTTCTTTCCTTAGTCCTGTCAATCAAGGTTTTCTTTTCCTTCTGATAAATTTTCTTTGTGTCACATTTGTATTGATTGCTATTTGATCTGCTTCCCTCTTTCAACTTGTTAAATATTGCTTTGCTATCTTCCCTTTTGCCAATAAACCAGGATGGGCTTTTAGATAAAGCTGTCTTCTTTCTTGATTGAAGGATTGCAGCTTTTGGCTATCTAAGCTCTTCTTAAAGAGCTTTAAGCTTTCGTCTATCTTTTCCACCTGAAGTTTTGGTTTTTTTTTTTTTTTTTTTTTAAATTAAGTCTTTTGAAATACTCTTTGTGATTGTGACTATCCTTTTCCTTAAGCTGCAGTGACTATGTCAGGTTCTGATCGGTTCACAGGAGGAAGTGCTGATTTATAGAGCAATGAGTAATTTCCCTGTGTCACAATATGGTTGGAAATGAAGATGTATCATCGTACTGAATCTGAGTCACCCCTTGCTGATGAGCTGGGACAGGATGTGCAAAACTGATTGTTGTATGAGTTGGAGACTGTGGCTGTACTAGGTCAGCGGGTATGTCAAAGAGAAGTGAGGGAAGACACAGCCAGTGCTGGATATCCATGTGTCTTAGCTCTTAAATGATGCCTCAGTTTGATTAATGTAATGTAGATTTCTACAGATGTGTCATCCCTGGAAACATTCAAGATCAGGTTAGGGGGGGCTCTGAGTCACCTTATGCAGTTGAAGATGTCCCTGCTCGTTGCAGGGATGTTGGACTAGATGACCTTGAAAAGTCAACCCAAACAATTCTGTGATTCTATGTAGCATCTGTGCTTGTGAATCAGGTTTATTTTTGCCAAGAGTCAGTTGTGTTGACCCAGAGGCTCACTGCTGAAGCTGCTGGAACTGGTTAGGGTTGGTGGTTAGTACCTGGCTGGAGGAGCTGCCCTGGGTGCCCAGCTCTGGGTAACACTGCTGGGAACTCTGCAGTGTCGGTAGCTGTGCCAGGGCTCAGGCCCAGCGGGCTGAGGAGCTACACATGCGCTTGGGGGTCACATCTGGAGCACAGCTTTTCTGAGAGGTTTTTAAGCCGCAGCTGGTAGTAAAGCCAGGTGACCATTGGGGGGCACCAGAACAATAGTAATGTGTTGGAACTGCTAATTAGTGCTCAGGCTGTTAATGGCTATTTGGCACAGTCAGGAGAAAAAAACCCCTGTGTTTGAGGAGGACAAGAAATTTCTTCCAATTCTTAAATCAGCACAATTTCCTCAGTAATACTGCCAGCTCTGTTTTGAAGGCACAAACTCTTAAAAAATAAACTATAGCAAGCAGGAACTATCTCCTATGTTGCAGGCAGCATTAGCATTTTCTTTTTCTTCTTTTCTTCCCCTCCCCTCAATCCTTTATATAAAATTATGTATTGCTTCACAAGGTTTAGACTAAAAAGTTATTTTGAATATGATATATTGAATAGTTAAAATTGAGAGATCAGTGTCTGATAAAATATGAAACTTCCTGTAAAGATTTTACATTTCTTCCTAAGCATTTAGTGTCCTATACAGAATCTGAACACAGCAATATTTGAGGTAGTATACAGTTTTAGTATATAGTTACAGTATATAGTTTTAGTATATAGTTTTAGCAGTAGTTGAGTGTTGTTTTTTGTTTGTTTTTGTCTCAGTGACAATTCAGCTGATGGTCTGAATTTCAGATTTGAAGGGATACCTAGAGACATTCTTTCTGGCTAGTGGCTGTATGAGGATATTAGCATGGGTGCCTATTGTATAAAAGAGATTATAGGCTGGTGGTAAATCATGGCCTGGCCTCATAATAAAATGGGGTCAAAGTCATACTTTTCCCCTTAAAAAAGAAGATTGTTCTACTGTTCACAGGCAAAGGTTTCTTTCAAGTGTCTCTTGAAACTCCTCCTGCTAATCTTTGATGGAAATTCACAGTATTATTATTTAATATTGAAGGTATATTATTTTAGTAAAGATGTGTTTTCTGTTAAAGTTTTCTGTTACTTCTTTTAAAGTAATTTCCTTGGTGTCAAGATACTGTATTTCTGTATGTGGAGTCACAGCTCACAGCATGCTTTCTGAAAAGCAAGGCTACTAGCCCAGAACTGGCCTGACTTGGCCAGTGATGTTGGAAAGCACAGTCCAGGTTGTCCCGAGTCATTTGCAGTGTTCAAAACCTAAAGCTGCCAGAGACTTTCACCCTCAGGGAAAGGTGGTCTTCCTTGCTCCAGTTGTCTTACTGATTTACCAGCCTTGAAGTTCCCAATCCCATCGATAAATGTTGAAACATTGTCAAAATGCGGGCTTTAGTTATACAAACACACACAGCTAATTTTTGTAAGTGAAGAATTTTGTAAATATTATTTCTGACTATCTTGACAAAACAAACAATTAAAAAATCATAAAACAATGAAATGAATGTAGCATTTAGACAGGGGGAAAAGGCACAGGGACTTAATGAAAGGACTCCTTTCCTGAAACCGTGTTGCTCTTTCTCACTAAGTAACTTGTCCTGAAAAAGATACTATTTCATTATGCAGGTCTTGCTTTGTTTATGGCCCTAGCCCATCATAGTCACAGACTACTAGAAACAGTGTCCTCGTGAAAGATCCAACTCTCCTCAGGCAGCTCGAGGCATCAGGAAATTCCTGGTTTTTTCAAGTTCATGAGGCCTGTTTGGGGTCTTTTAGAGATGATGAAAAGAGCTGTTAATCCTACTGCTGCTTAACTTTAAATCAGTAACTCACTTCTTACACCTGTGCAGTTCTTTAATTCATGCACTAGATGGTGATCAAAAGCAGCCCAAGTTGCGTGCTCTCTTCTGCTTCCCAAAGTCACATCTGACACCGGAAAATGAAAGCACGAGACTGACTGTTTTTTCTGCCAGACTTTTAAGCTTTTTTTTTTTTTTTTCTTTTGTGCTGTCCATGAATGATTAATCTACTTGGTAGAATAATCTTAAAGATTAAGGTAGAGTTTCTGCTAAATTCATGTATCATGTTGGAACTACTATTTTTATATCAGTTGTTTGATAAACACATAGGAAGTGTTTCTGTCTGTGCAATCATGAAATATTCATCAAATATTCCGTAACTTCAAGGTGGGGTTAGTGCTGTTTTCACAATACAGGAATTCAAATATATCGGTTCTTAAAACAGTTGCTATGGACTGAAACTCAGGCACGGGTTGATTACCATCAGTTAATACAAGGTAGTAATGAAAAAGGGGAAGCACTACATTGAAAACATGATTACAGTTTTTGTAAGATTAAAAACAAACCGAGGAGAAACCATTTCTGTACTACCCACCCTGAAATTATAAAACCTGCTCTAATTCTGCACCTTGAGAATGCTACTGGCTTCAAAGGGAAAGACTGCAAGATGTATTTTGGATTCTGTAACTGGAAAAATGCATTCCACTGAAGAGAATAAGTCAAAAATATTCCTTTTACTAAAAAGATGGAAGTATAATAATTGGGAATGGACTCTGATAGATAGACAGATTAGGGACATGGGGAAATCCAGCCCAGTACTGTGCAGCGTGACTGTAGGTAGAATGTGTCAGTGGTGCAGTGCTTAGAAGGGGAATGTACAACATACAGGACTGTAAGATGTCACTGTACAACACACTGGACTGTACTACAGCTGTTGTAGACCAACAGCATAGTTCAAATAAACAGCTGAAAGAAGGAGAGTGTCACATGAGCAGTAAATGTCAATAGCTGAGAACTTTTTTTGTCCTCTGTGTACATCTGTTCGTAAGGCAGCAGAAGCTTGTCTTGTGACCAGGCTCAGACCTACTTGCATTCATATGTCCTTCCTTTGGCAAGGTTAAAAATTTGATGGAAACAGCCATTGTGCTGTTCCAGTGTGGGTGGAGTTCCCATGGGTACTCCATGGGAAATGGATATGGCAAAAGTTAACAGTGCTGTGGACCCACCTTCATGTATGGAAAGATGGATGAGATCTGATGGTGCATGGAGCAATGGCGTGGCTTAAACTGAGAATCTGGGTTGGCCTTTTTTCTGAGCAGAACACAGGCACGCAATGCTGGCGCCTCATCCCAGAAGCGGGAGAAAAAGATCCCGCTTGAATTTAACGTCACTGTAAATATTTGTAACTGCAACTTTTGTGAGGCACGCAGTGAAGGCACAGATCATCAGTGGTTAGGAAGCTGAATAACAGTAAATAAGTATCTGCTCACAGGCAACTGTAGGGTTAAAAGAGCAAAAGGAAATTTGATGCAGCTACATGTTTTACATTGGTGATCTGTGTAGCAATGAGGAAATGCACGGAAAAGCAAGATTCCAGACAACTGAGTTGATGATATGATTCATACACTGACTTTTTAACTCAGCACTCATCCCACTTATAATGAGAATCATCTGAGGGAAGTAAAATAATAGCAGTTTGAAGCCTGTAGGAGGGCAGTAGCCCATAGCCATGCTAGATGCAGAGAATCATTTGCTCTGTAGCATGCTGGAGAGCTGGAGGTTGTGCCATGTACAAGATGGAGTTTTTTCTTTGGCTTGTTTTTTGTGTTTGTCATTTTTTTGAGGAGTCCACTGCAACCCTTCCTTTTGTTCTAAATAAGTCCTACACAGCTGCATGTATGCACTCATGGATTTAACACCCATGCAAATAATCTGTGCTTACATGAAAAATTGTTCTTTGCATGTGCACGTGGCCAGCTTGGCAGCAGTGCACAAAAATGATTTGTATGTCCTCAGTGTATAAAAACTGGTGCTGAACGTAGAAGGGAAATAGTGTCAAGAGAGCTGAGGCACACCCTCAGTATGGTGTTAGCACGTATTCTCACAACTGTTCTTGGTTAAAGATGGCTCTTTCTCAAACAGCAACAGAAGAGCAAGCCTCACATTGTCTCATTCTGTGCACTTTAAGTTTCTGATCTTAGAGAACTTAACATATGATAGGATGATGAGGTAAAAGCATATGTGCATATATTCCTAGTCTGAAGTTCCATTTCAAATTCATGCCAGATGAACCTCCACCCCAAACAGAGTTTTCTAATGATCAGTGTGCATTTTTTTGACCAATGGGATGCTCTCAGGATCAAACGCAAATGATTTCTTGTACACAGAGAATTATTCAAAGCACATGTCCCCAGCATTTCAGTGAAAATCACAGAATCATAGCATGGTTTGGCATGGATTACCAATCACAGAAAAGACTTCAGAGCAGTGGCAATTCAGTACACTGTCAGAAGGTGGCTGACCTCAGGATCCAGCCACTCTTCCCCCAGCATGTAGTGCTGTGTTGGGTTTTGCCTAGTTTGTTCCTCCCCCCCCCATCCTCCTGACTTCTCTCTGTCCACACCTTTGGTCCTTCACCTAAACATCACATATGTTTTCTACAGTTTCATAATTTTCTTCCCACTGTACCCTTTGCCTAGCATTCCTGTGAGGAATTTTTATTTCTCTACATGTGTTTCATGCTAGGGCAAATATCCTTTTCTGATAGTCAGAGGAGGAGTAGTAAATATGATGTTCTCCATTTTCAGTGGTCAGGTTTTTAGGGTTCCTTTGCACATTGTTTCTTTGGTCTTTGCTGAGTCTCTGTGTAACAGTGTTCTGTTAGCCTTTAATGGCATCACCTACTGAACTTTCACCATGTTAGTCATGGAGGAGCACTTGGTTCCCCTTGATTCTGCTTGTACTCTGGATATCTTCCCTCTGCAATGTGTCCTGTGCAGCTTTTGGGCCTATCCAGCAGTTCCATAGCCTAGAAACACCAGAGGAATGGAATTCTAAGGATCGTTGATTCAAGATAAATTGTCTGCATGGGCTTCATCTTTCCTTGCTTTAGCCATCTAAAACTTAGGCAGAGGTCTTTCACTGAAGCCCATGAAGAGGAGAGAAGCTTTTTCAGATTGAGTCCATCTATCTTAGGGCCTGTCTTACTCTAGGATGAGATGAATCACTCTCTAGAGATGCCTCTTTTTCTCCATTAAATAAAGGCAAAGCCTAGAATAGGCTAGATGTCTAAATTTTAGACTGCCCAAATGATGGGAGTTGAATCCTACTTTCACATTTGATCTCCAGTGCTGGAGGTTGTCTCTGGGTAACACATATTGTAAAGTTAAATGCACCTAACACTTCCTCTCAAGCTGTTACTCCTCCTTATGTGTGAGACTCTTACAAAAATAAGCAACTACAATCTGTAAACAGTGCAGGTCCTGAAGGAAAAATACTGTCAAGGATCAATATAAGTCAATACACAGAGCTGGAACTTGGGAAATTGTAGTCTGTGTTACTGAGGTGTGTGGTAGAAAGAAGATGGAGTGAGCAGGATTTGATTTTCTGTGACCCCTCGTGTCCTCACTAAGTCTTCCCCGCCAGTGATGCTCACACCAGTTAGCAGCCCTAGGGGTGCTCCCTGAGTTCATGGAGTGCTACCCATGGAGGAGCTGACATCCGCACCACAACTGGGGCGCTCAGCATTGCATCCTGATGCTGCAGTTCAGCTGGGGTTCCTCCAGTTAAAGGAATCCTCTTTGACCCAAATGGGATGACTTTGTGTGTATTCTGCAAGAGTATTTGCAAGGCAAATTTACACTAAAAATACCCTGTTCTGCTCACTAATTCAGTAATGTACCTGACTGATGTCTAGCTTTGGCATAGAGTTGTGATTAAGATCTTGGTCATTATTTCATTTCTGTGTGCTTCAGTTCCTTTCAGAGATTAAGGTGCAGATAATAGTATTTCCTCTTATCTATGAAGTACATTGAAATGGAGGATGGAAAGCACGGTAAAACTCCAAATTAGAAGGAATTTTTCCACTTATTTTTTTCCCTTCCTTTCTCTTTTTCTTTAACAGCAAGTACTTACTGATTTGTGACCCTACTACTTACCTGCCTAGTGCATGAATAGTAGATGGATGTGGCTTTAAGAGCCTCACGTCTTTAAGAAAAATGAGAAAGTTTAAAAAATGGTGTAGTTCAAAGAGAGTTTTTGATTCCTTAGTGGTGCTGGCAGAAGAATGTAAGGAAGGTCTACAGCACCATGAAGGAAGAACCAAATGAAATGTACAATAATACAATCATAGTAGAGAAAAATAAGTATTCCTATCCCCATATATTCAGTTTTATTGGATATTATATGATTTAATTATCAAACACAGTAATTACAATCCATGGCAATACTAATGACTATTGGCAACAAGGCTCACGTGGACACACAATCTAATTAGCTTTAATGGGATGGATTTAATAATACATTGAATTAACATCTGTTAGAATGAAGTATCAAGATTTATTGTTCTCTGAATAAATATTGACCTCTTGCTCTCAGGTCAATAAATCTTAAGCTTGTCTCCACTTAAATAAGTATCCGCTTACTACGTTAGCACTCTTCTGTTTCCTATCACCAACTTCAGTAGGAGGAGAGGGGAGCTGCACTTCCCTCCTGCTGCATCAAATGCTTCTTTAAGAAACCAAAGGTAAACATTGAATTTGCAGATAGTGGGGAAAAAAAAAAAAGGGTGGGGTCCTAAACTCTCCTTTCTTCATGTAAAACTGCCTTTCCTCGCTCTTGCTTGATAAGGAATTTCAGAAATGTTCAGAATAAATCAACTTCTAGTAATACCACAGAAAAAAAAATGTGTAGCTTGCATTATCTGCTCAATTAAGGAGGCTTTATATATGTGTGATGTTGTGAGTGGTGTCAAAAATATTTGTGAGGATGAGCGGGAGGAAATTCTGCTCCTTCGTGTGTAGTGAAATACAGAGTTCTTTCTAGGACTTCAGATTTCGTTTTGTGCTTTAGATATTTAAGCACAGATTCCTTTCTAACTGTAGGCATTTCAAGAGGAATGAGATGGAGTATGTTTTTTTTTCATGCTTACAAGGAAAGGATTTCTTGTTACTCTCCAAAAGGGTCAGTATGGTCAGAAATATCTACAAGTCTAACAAAATTTCTTATAACTGAGCAGAGTTCCTCTAAAAGCAGTAGGAAATCCTTGAGATTGATATTCATTCAGCAGCTATTTAGACTTTCCTTTCAAATTTAATAGAGTTATAAGGAAACCTGGGTTAGTCTATCTCTCTCAGAGGTGAATTTAGTTATAAAACTCCCTGTACTTCAGTGGCAGACTTCTGTAGGTGAATGTTGATTAATGTAGACAATTTTTTCCAGCCATACTGACCAATCAGAGAGTTTGTACATAGAAGGAAGTTTTTTTTGTGTTTATTGAGTTCTGCAGAATTTTTTCAGTAAAGGAAGTGAAATCTAAAATATGTTAATTGATGAGTTTTATAGAATAGATCACAATTGCTTTCAAAGATCTAAAGATTGTTCTTGTTCTCTCTCTCTCTCTCATAAGAATATGCATGTTGGTGCAGAAACCTGACAAAAATGTGCAAGTATTTCACGTGTGATTTATAGGTAGATGTGGCTTTTGTCGTGGTCCGGAGTGAATATCTGGTCAGACTGGTGTAAAAATAAGGTTCTCAAAGCAATTTGGTGTACAGGATTAGAGAATTTCATCTGTGCCTCTGTATATGGAGCCATATCTACCAGAGTGTAGGGTAGGCCCCAGGTTAGCAAATTTTTTATTCCATGTATTTCTTTAAGGTTACAAATCCTTGCAAAATGCATTCTAAATTTTGTTCCCAGTCTGCTGTTCCCTCTTCGACTGAAATTAATTTTATCTAGAGATTGACTGTGGTCTAGTTCTATTTACCTAAGACTGTTATTAGTCAGAATTATGTATATTTTAGCTCTTTAGTTTGGAAATACTTGTATGCGCAAATCAATATTTTCCTTTCTTTTTCACCCTTTCAAACTGCATTAAAATTTGCACATTTTGAAACCCTAGAGATTCTGCTGTGTTCTTTCCGTTTCCTGGTTGTCCATGCATGAATCACAGAGGTTTGTAACATACGTTTGATTTAAGTTGGGGATTAAAAACCAGGAAAACATGCTCACTGGGAATGGGGAGAAGAGCAAGGCTGAGCTGGAGTGAACATTGTCCTGGGGCAAGGTGTACATGAGAGAAGTGTTGTGGTGACTTTGATAGGGCTCCACGTAGTAGGATTTGGGGGCCTTTATTTCATAGCCACATCAGGCTTTATGTAGATGAGTCTCAGGTAAGAAAACAATTTCAATAAGGAATGCTTATTACTGGTCTTGTATTTCACTGTGTAGAGGGACAAATGGAATAATTTTCTTTGTTAAACTGGGTGATCAGGTTAGACAACAACCTTGCTTTTGTGTTAGGGGTCTGGGTCATGGTAAACACCATCCCTTCATGCTCCCCAAGAAATTGTAGAAAGCCTCTGAGAAAGTCTGCATGATGTTTCTAAGGAGAAACAAACAAGACAAAGGTATCTAGTTTTGTTGAAATACTCAATTTTCTTTAGATCTGGTTAAAGAATATAAACAAAGATTCATTACTGTTCTTTAATTCTTACTGTGATGCAAATACAGAAGGTGCTGCTACCTCATGCCAGAAGCTGACTTGTGCAAGTAGTAAGTAAAATCTTAACGGTTGGGAATAATTCCAAGTTTCTAAGTGACATTTCTTTTCCTGTTGAGTTTTTGAACTTGTGTCACCACATAATGCAGTCGTCTTCTATTATCAAGTGTTCCTCTCAGCCCCACACATTCATATTGCACTGTGATTTCTCTGTTCCCTCAATGGAGTAGAACTGGAGCTCATCCCTGGGCATACAAACTGAAAAGGACAGGGTTTTTTGCTTAGTTATCTTCAAGATGGCAAACTACCCTTTCATCCTACATGGAGAAAGGGAGCTTTGGCAGGGTTGAAAGACTGGAAAACCTAATCACTAAAATGGGAACTTAATAAAATGTTGCCCAGGAGAACCTTGTGTATGCCATGAAAGCTTTTAAAATAATTGTTTATATAAAATTAGCAGCACTCAACTCTTTTTTAAACAGATCAGAACACTGGATTTATAGTGCTGTGTGCTTGCCTCTGGAGTTTTGTTAATGCTTACACTTTCCACAAAGCTTGTTAATAAGACCTTGGTAAAGCAACACAGATAAATAATAGGAATTCCATGTGAATTGTCTTGAAAACATGCTCAGACAGAAGAAGACATGGTACTGCATACCTGGAAAATCACATTGCTCACCAGTGTACTTTTTAGCTGTAAATAAAAATGCATACAAACTTCTGTTCTGGGGGCTGTCTGTCCTGGCTCCTCCTTTTCAGAGGCCTACACCATTAGTGCAAAAGCCTAATTTTTTTCCTTCATAAATGACCAACTAAAGAAGTCATTGAAGACAATCAAAATCCAAAGCCAGCCCAGCATCTCCTATTATTCAGGTAATCAGTGATTTTTGGGGTCCTTTAACGTGTCTTCAGGCAAATAGCAGTGGCTGGGAAGATGATGTGCAATGCACTGCAGTGTAGACATACTGTGCAGCCCTGAGTGTGCGTTGAAGGGGCACAGAGAATGTCGGTATTGGGATAAAAATACAACAGCGTCTGTTCTCCTTCGATATGTTAGTTGCTCCGAAGAATGTGGAAGTGGTTACTGCTATTTTGACAAATGCACTTATTTCTGCTTTTGTTGCCTGGTGTGGCACAAGGGGAACGCTGGCGCAATAGTGCATGGCAATAATTTATTAGTGGTTTAGGGATGCGGGCCCAGAACAAATTCTAGACAAAAGAAAAACATGTTTGGGTTTTACAGAACGCCTTGGCTGCACGAACAAAGCCCTGATTGGGTGTGCAAATATTTGGTATTTCGATTGTCCCGGTTGGTGTGACAGCTGACAAATGGTCTGAGTTTGTTTTTAATTATCACCAAAAGGAAAAAAGCCTGTTGTTTTAAAGCCAGCAACTGATGTTGCAACAAAAAGCAAGAAAGGATGTTTAGCAGTGGGAAATGTAACTTCTCGATGTAAAATATGTTGAAAGCACTATTACTTTTAAATATTATAGTATTTAGTTAGTTTTGTGATTACAACCAACCAGGAAAAATGTTTCATTTATTTGGATTGCATCCAGTGATCAGTATTAAAATGACGGCTACTGTTCTTACTTAATAATTATTGGTATCATTGATGTCAAACTTATCTTCTCTAACCACTCTGGGACGCGCAGCAGATATGTTGTGCCCAGTGTTTGTGAGACCTATTTGACACAGGAATAATTTAATACATATATTATACCTCGTGGGTTTTCTGTACACTTGTATCAGGGCCAATTACAATAGATAGAATCACAGAATAATTTAAGTTGGAAAAGACCTTTTAGATGATTGAGTCCAACCATTATCCCAGCACTGTCAAGTCCACCACTAAACCATGTTCCTAAGTGCCACATCCACCAGGCTTTTAAGTGTCCTGAGGCACAGTGATTCAACCACATACCCGGACAACCTCATCCAATGCTTGACAACCCCACGAAATTTCCCCCAATTTCCCATCTAAACCTCCTCTGGTGCAACTTGAGGCCATTTCCTCTTGTTCCATATTGCTTGTTACTTGGGAGAAGAGATCAACCCCCAACAATGTATGATGCAGGAACACACAAAGACTTCACTGCCCTGAAGGAGAAATAAATATGTTACCCATAAGAGAGGTAGTAACTTGTTCAAACAGCCTCTGGCAAGTTTTGGGACCGGCCCTATTTCTTGAGTCTGTATCCAGTCCTTCAAACTGCTGTTCTATCATTTAAACAAGATAAGAAACAGCACTGTAAAGACACACTGAAATCAATAGCCCATATGTAAAAGTTTAAAATTGTGTCCAAATACTTAATGAACTGGCATTTTATTTACTTTTTTTTTAAATGGCAATTGTTGTGCAATAGTTGTTTTCTCATGAATATACATGAATCTGAACGGGTCATTTCTAGCAGGAAGCATGACTTGTCAGACTTTGAATAAGTTGCCTTTTAAGTAACAATCATGAACTTCCAAATGGAAGTTTGCTCTTTCCGGGGGAGCCAAAATAGATTTTTTTGGTCAGATGAGAGAGACTGTTCTGTATAAAGTTGTCATCCATTGCAGGGAATAATTGAGACAAGAACACAAAATGTGTTTTCCATGTCTATGAAATAGTGAGAATGCGATCCTTCCATTTTGTCAAAAGGGCAGCTTTTTTGTCTTCTAGCTGCAAATCTTCATCCAATTTCTAGTGTGGTATGCTGTACCTTGGAAAATTTAATCAAGGCTGTGTTTGAGGAAGAGAAACAGTTTGAGCTGCTAATATGCTCCTGTCCTTCCAACAGTCTAGCCTGCTTTTGTGGATCCCTAGAAAGGTTATTGATTTACTGGGAGTGTGACTTTCTGTAGTGAAAGCTGAAGGCTGTTCACAAACTGCCACCTGAAGCAGACACATAAGGAGGACATTTAGATAATTGCATTCTGTTTCCATTGAAGTCTGTGGCAATTTGGAAATTAATATCAGGAGAAGCAGAACGGGATCCGGTGACTGGGAGCTGCTGCTGCCAGCAGCTGGAATAGCTCTTTAGCTTTGCATAGATGTTCAGTGACCTGGGAACTGTTCAAAAGATTTGGAAAAATGTTTCTGATAGCAGTTGCCAGTATTTGCACTGGTTTTTGTAGGCATTCTGTCTTTGTAGTACTTTCTGGACTAGCACATTTAGAGTTATCCACACCACTCAAAGCTGCTCATAGGGGATGTCCAGACAGGTTTTGCCAACAGGACAGACAGTCCCATGAGTTTTCTCATACTTTATGTCTTTTCTGAGGGACAAAAATTCTGCAGATGTTTCACTTAAGCAGTGTCAGCACTTTTGATCCCACATATTTATGGTTGTACAAATAATGGATTTTTAGGCTTGGCCATTGAATTGAGAAACTGGAAGTAATTCTTGATTTTAGTTGACCAGAAAGAATTTTTGTTTTCAGGCAAGCTAAAATGTAGCAATTTTCTTAGTTTCAATTTCCTCCGTTCTTTTCTAGTGGCTGCAATAAAATCAGGTCAATTTCCAATTGAATATGTTTTAATTGAAAACAATGTTTTGAAACAAATACTCAAAATACTTTTGTTTCCAAAGTTTAGAAAAACTTTAGGTTTCTCTGGTTTGTTTATTCTTTTCTGGGTAATGCTATCTTAGGCTATTTGTCAAATTCACAATTCTTTTTTTCTCCCTGAAGCAATATATTTTCATAAATTCATTGCTTAAGAGAATATTTCTACCCAGCCTTGTTAGCAATTTTGCAACTCATTTTGCCTTAGTATTTCAATAAAAAAAATTACAGAATGTTGCTCTAGCTTGGAAAAACTGTTGTGATATGTAACATCAGGTATGTCTAGACTATCCAGCTGGAGTCTGTGAGAAGGATGGCATCACAGGTAGCATTCAGGTAGCAGAGTGTCAGGGGCATAGAATACAATTTTTCATTATGTTAGTGGGACTCAGTTTGAAAATACTGAATTAGGTCTAAAATGAGATAATTTACAGATTAAAGGAGAGCATGGAGAAAGAAATTTATAATGAAGGTTGACATGGTCTTCCATTATCAGCAAGCTATTCTGCAGTTGTCCAATCCGAGCTTTCTTGCACTTTCAGCATATCTGTTAATTGCAATTGTCAGGGACAACATTAGCACAGAAAAACAAGAGGCTAATTAAAACCAGTAGGTGCCGATTCTTTATTTCAGCAAAGTGAACAGGGTAGCATATTTGTCGGGAAATCCTGCTTCTCTTCAGGACAACTTCTTTTCTTTGACTACCCGTACCCAGCAGCACATTGTGCAGGTAGGATTGGGAGCTCAATGTGTTTATCTCATGTGAACAGACGAGCTACATTACTCTCTTCTGTTTCTGCACATCAGAAGGTGTCTGCTGTTTTGGGCTAAGTGCAGGACTGGAACTAGTGATAATGGGGTATATACTTCAGAAGTTAATGGGATTGTGTGATATGAAAAAGTTAGAACCCTGGTTACCTTCTTATGTTTGTTTTTTTTTTTTATTATATTTTTATCTTGTTATTAGAATAAACTTTACAAACCAATTCTTCTTACAAATGGCCATACTGTCCAAGAAGAGGCAGTTAATGGTGAATGAATACCAAAGCATAACAATGTGCTGTGACTAGTGGAGTGAGATCATCACCAATTTAAAAGAGCTGCTCTGAAGATTTCGCTTTACATGAGAAACCCCTGTGCTAGGACCTTTTTTTTAGCGTAAGAACCGGGCTTATGGAACTTGACTACTTTAAGAATTGTTTTGGAGGCCTTATTAGCTGACAGAAGAAGAAGAAGAAATTATCCCAAATAGGTGTTTCATCAAGTCCTCTGAAAACATTTTTATTGTCCAAACTTGGGAATTAGCACTTGGAGACACTAGGTATGTGATTCTCCTGCTGGGAATGTGCTCAGCTCTTTTGTTGATCAGTCTTTAATGGTGGTTGCTGAAGTGTGTTATGCTATCATGACCTGAGCCTGATGGAAATTCTTGAAGTGTTGGAGAAACATTGATTAAATGCCATTGATGAGTCAATTAGTGGGACCCAGTGGTTTTAAGGTATTGTCCTGTGCTATGGCTGTGCAGAATCACTTTTCTCTACCATGCTCAAGATATGGAGAGGAAGATATGTTGCACTTCTGATCTCCCTGGTGCACTAACTGCAGTGTCCAAGCTGCTCCCAACTACTTATTGCACTACTCTGTATGTGTACATGTGCTGGGAAGGAACACTGGCATCTTTGATGTAACTATATATGAGGGTCAGCTGTGTTCTGGACTCTTGATAGAAACAGCTTAAACTTTAGGGCTAAAACTTTTTGTTGTTTGTAGTGTGGCTAAGTACTGGCTGAGAGTGAGAGAAGAGGTTATCCTGTCACTCTGGTAGGCAGAGAAGGAGCTAAAGTACTCTGTAATTTTTGGGCTATTTTTAAAAACACTCTGCTATTAATAGTAAGGCAAGTAGAGCTGTTACAACCTCTGTGTAGGTTTCCACAGGGAGAGTGTGATGCACCCATGGGTTCTCAGGCAAAGCAGTTCCCTGGGCTGCTGGCTGCATAGTGCAGTGTGGGCAGCTCTGCTACAGGATGGCCTTCCACAGACAGCACCTTCTCCCCACCTTCCTAGGTGGAAGAAGAACCTGCCTGACAGCTGCTGTGCTGCTCTAGTGAGCATCTGAAATAATAATTTCCAGGATGGATTGGCAGGGAGGGCAAGCAGTGGGGAAGAAAAGGTGAAGGGAGCAAAGGAGAGAAGAGAAATCTGGGACTTCTTGACTGACAGGCCACAAAAAAAATTAAATTTACAATTTGAAGTAAGTTCCGTAGTAAAATAATTGGACTGGTGAAGCAATCTCACTCTCACTAAATTGCTTTCTGAGGAGCCTATCCTGAATGGGGCTGTGCAGCTCCCTCTGATATTTGAGCATCCTCAGGTCTTATTGACTTCAGTGGGAATTAAACTCATTGAACTCACTTGGCAATTAGTTTTTTATAGGTCTAATTTTTCTGCTGCAAAGTGGTGACTGCCTTTCCCTTCTGTTAGCAGTCATACCCTGTGCTCCCCAAGTTGAAGCCTTAGCATGCTTGTATCATTTCATGGTTCTTTTGTGAGACATGTACTTAAGAATTTGGACATTGTTTCTGTTCCTTACTGCTTCGAGCAGATAGGATCCTGATAGTTTTGTTACGCTGACTGCACCACTTTAGCAAATAGAACATGCAAAATACTTGATGGAAAATCTTTCCAAAAGTAATCCTGTCAAAATCTCATAAGCTTTTTCTTTTGTTTTATTTCTTTATGGAAGAAGTGTTTGCTTTGCCTTCAAAAAGGGATGGACACACTTCAAATTAAGAGGACAGCTTCTTTAATATGAAGGATGAATGAGATAATAAAAGAGATCATGAAAGTGAGGTTCTTCTACCTTTCCTTTCTGTGAGAGAAGACCTATTGAAATGCAGTATGTTTACAGTCCTCAAATTACTGAAGCCATAAATGTTTTTGCTTTCATGGACTCCATTTGTACTACCACACATTTTGCAATGATGGATTGTGGAGCGCCAGGTGTTGAGATGAAGACAATCAATAGTGTGATACAAAAGATGAAATATCTCTGATGGAACATCAATAAAGGCTAAAAGTTGCCATAGGGATTTGAATCTTAAAGAAGAGCCTGAGAAAGTGTATTAAGAAGAATTCGCTTCTCCCCTTGCACCTGTAGTGTCTTTATTGCTTGAGCAGACGTCACTTGGGAATTCTTGTCAAGTAAAGAGGTGGAGGAATTTCTTCTCTTCTGTATGTGTATGGTGCTCAGCACAACACCTCCAGGTCATGATGTCACAGTGTCATGGTTATTTCAGGCCACAGGTGCTGTGGGTTACCTCTTGTGGTACCAAGAACGTGACCTGCTTATGGTAACCCTGAGGCAGAACAATTTATACTGATGACACACTCTGGACTTTAATTAGAATTGAGACTCCACCACTCTCATAGTTTAAGAAACAAACACTAAAATAAACAACCTACATTTATCACAAAGATAAACCAAAATCAGAGAGACAAACCACTGTGGAACCATAACGCTCCTCCTAGGAATTGCACATACATTTTGAAACTACGGTAGTTTAGACATGTATCACTAAAGAAATATGGCAAAGCTAGGCTGTTAGTGTTGAGAACCTTACCTGTTTCTATCTAAGCAAATTGTATGGGACTTGCCTACTAATATGCCATAAGAATAAATCTATTAAGGTAAGGTTGACATCATCATTTTTCTTTTGCAAATCAGGTGGTAGTATCTGGCACAAACTCTTAGGGCTGAAATAAATTAATGCAGAAACCAAGGTTAGGTTTCTTTGTTCAAAGTCAAACCATCACAAAAAGAAGAAAAGGAATACACTGTTCTGCAATACCTTGGTGTTATTACTAACGTATGAAATATATATATTATAGTAAATATATGATATATTAAATACTTCAATAATATATTAAAATGCAAGACCTTTAAAAATACTACTTCTATCAAAATACTTATTTGTTAAATTTGTTGATATCTGTCTTCCAAGGAACAGAGTACGTAGTCCAGCAATTTATTTAAGCTTATGACCTATTTCAAAAATGAGAATGCAGAACAACTCACATGCTTAAAGTTAAGCATAAGATTAGTTGGCCAAAGTTAAAAACCCTGCTGGGGTGAGATTTCATCCCATGCAATCCTAGAGTGGTGTAGCCAAACATAGCTACATATTTCTAAGTCTAAGAGATGAAACCTTAAATTCCAGAATCAGGCCTTCTCCCTTAATATTGCATCACACTGACTTTGGCAGCTTAAGTTTCGCAGGGGTTCAGTTGAGGATGTCCTCTAGGGCCAGCTGCTTTGCAGATGTGGTGGGAGAAGCCATCCAGGGAGAGAAGTCATTCTTAGCACAAGCAGACAAACTCTGCCTTTCACCAGCTGTGGCTGATGTTCTTCCTGGGTTCAAACCTTTGATCTAAATCACGAAGACTAAGGACCTTAACCCAGTCTTTCCCATGCAACAGATGAATGCCTCAAGCAGCAGGCTTTTGAGGGGTTTAGATCTTGCTCTGATTCCTTCAGGAGCCCTAGAACTTGAGGGTCTCAGTGCAGTCTGCCTCTAAACCTGCAGGTCCGAGCTTTGCTATTACTTGGGACAGGCTGTGGGAAGGCAGGCAAGGGGTGAAAAACTCAAACACTTCAGAAAAACTTCCTAAGTCACAAAATACAGTTCCTGCCCAAATATGCTATATTTGTGAGTGTGACACCAACCTTTTTTTGTCTCTACTTTCAGGTTGCTCCTGTAATTAAAGAGAGGATGATGAAGAAGGGCAGCATGATGCTTGGGTACCAACCTCACCGGGGCAAAGTCAACTTCTTCCGTCAGGTGGTGATCAGCCCACAAGTTAGCCGAGAGGACATGGACTTCTTGCTGGATGAAATTGAACTTCTTGCTAAGGACTTGTAGCTGTAGCTCCACAATTTCAGGTGCTGCTCACGTGTGGTATTTATGGAAAGAGAGTGGCAGCAGCATTCTCGTGCTACTTTGTGAAAGGTAGTAAAAAGCTTGACCTACAGGTCGGAAACTGTCATTTTATAGGCTGGTGCTTGCAACACCATTGCTGCCATTCTGAGAAGTGTTTCCTCAAGAGGGGAGCACTTCTGAGAATGGTATCTATGTCCCAGGGAAGGCAGCTATTCACTGGGTGCCTGTGCACAGTGTAGCTCAAACTGGTCACTTATGTATGCAGGCGATATTCCTCTGAAATTGCTGTTAGGAGTGGGTTTAGCTCAGTGAGCCTTAAAATGCTAGTTAATACTCCATCTACTCTCTCAATATTTTAGTTTGGTTGGTAATTAAACTGATAAGACTGGAAATTTTGAACTTAGATGAAGAGTTCCTCAAGGGCCCTAACTAAGTGGATTGCCCAGGTTTTCTGCTGTGAGCACAGGCAGGCAGTAGAAGGAGGCTCAGTGCAGTCACCACACTGGGGGGTTTGCAGGAACCTCCTGCACAAAGTCCTGAGTACCCAATGTGGACCCTGCTTTGAGCAGATTGAACCAGGTGACCTATTGCAGTCCTTTCTAACCTTCAAGACTTTGTCATTCTACGAAATGCAGTCAATGGGTCCAGTAAGTCTTTGCCAGTGTTGCATACCCAAAATAGCACCACCACTTCAGCACAGCTTAAAATATTGGAATAACACCTAGAATTTCTTAACTCTTTGTTAACAAGAGTTACCTATCATTTCTGAACTACTGTTCACCTTCTCCTATTTTTAAAGTGTAAAGATTTATTTAGAAGCTTTTAGATGCACTTTAAAATTATAACAGAGAAAAAATATATTCACCCAAAAGATGCATATTTTTTATGCATGGTAACTATATATAAATAATGTAGCAAAATTACATATTTGTCATTGTTTGTTTGTATTTTCCTACAAATTTGAGATGACTTGATCTTATATTATCAGTGTATAGTTTGTAATTTGACTCTGAAATTGCAGTAGTAGTGATCAGAGAAGGTCTTCCTGTGATTTTAGAATATGAACAGCTTGAACGTTATTAGTCAATCTTAGGTTACAAAACTAAGTTCTGCACTTTGTGTTTGTGTTAAGAATTATAGTATACCTTAATCTGTTTTTATTCTATAAAAGTGATCTATTTTATAAAGGCAGAAATTTGTTTCTTGGTATGAAGTTCTTCAGTAGACTAATGGAAATAGCCATGTCTTTCACCTTATAATCAACATCTATTTAATGTTTTGATGTTGGCTGTTATTCTGTATTTGAGGTAGCACTGACCAATACGCACCTTTCTACTACAATGTTTTCTGTCCTGAAAGCTGTCTTTAAACACGATGCTTCCCTCTTTTCATTTCCTACACTGTACTAGGATCCAACATTACGTGAAATTCCTACTTCCAATTTCCAAAGTGATGGTGTGGAAAGTTTAACAAGGTCATTACAACCAAGGAGGTCACACTATCAGAGCAAGAGTCATCCTGCAACCCTTGATAGATGCCTTTAACAGTGTCCTGGAAGTGAATACACGTGTACTATCATAGTGAGCTGCAGGACTTTAAGGCAAATCCATGCTGATAGTAATATAAAAATGAGTATCACAATGTGGGCCCTGAATTTGCACTTTAATACCCACAAATCACTCAATCATTTATTACTTTGTCTTTTGCCTGTACCAGTTACCACGATCTTGGAAAGCCTGAAACTAAATTCAGGGCCTATTGGGCTTATTTCTCCTCTCAGTCACCCTGGGTGGAGTACAGAGTACACAAGGGGTGCTGGGGGATGGGATGACTTTGTTGTTGCTTCCTGACTTGGACAAGTCTGTCTTCTCTTTCTCTTTTTTGACTTTGAAGGAAAAAACAGAATTCAGTGTCAGGATATTTTGTTTATTTTTGGTTCATGGAGAAGTTATGACACTGTTTATCAGCCAAGATTTTGGTCCGTGGTGTTTTGTGACACCACCACTATAAAAAAAGTGTTGCTGTCTTGTTTCTCTTCATGTTCTTAGTGCATTTCTCTGTTTCCAGGTACCGTGACACTTATGGCACCTGTCAGACTGAAGTAACACAGTTCCTTTCTGTAGCAGTAGTGGCTATAGTATTTTTCAATGAGAGCAAACTGGAACTTTTTTCATGTTTGCAGAAAATAGGTCTCTGATCAACATGTGCACTGATTTCCTCAAAGATATAAGTTAACCTTCCAGTGTGTTGTGAGTATCTTATCTAATCTCCATAGAGTTTATATTATTTCTGACCCTTTATCACATCCCAGGTGCACAATACAACGGTTTAATTTCAGGACTAATGTAATTTTTCCATAGTCGCTTATTTAAGACTAGCATGTACAAAATGTCTATTTTGTAGCTGATGATTTTAATAAAAAGCGAAGCAAATGTCACCCTTATAAATACAGGCTGTGTTTGTTATTTGTCAGTCTGGAACTGCAGAGGTGTATATAGATAAAGAAGGTACCTATGAGCACTGCAGATAGATAGCACTTCAGCTTTAAAATGTTCAAACTAGTTTGACCCTGCTACAGGATGTGGTTTATCTGTGTGCTGTGTCCACATCATCTTTAATAAATGTTTTGGATGAAAAGATGTCACAATTTCTCTTACTCTTGCTTTCAAATATAGAAACTAAGTTGTCTGTGTAGAAATGCATTTAATATTTTGATTCCTATTCTAGCCAGCTGAGATTGGCCCATAAACTCCCTCTCCTGGTTACTGACAAGTGCCATCTCTCACGATGCTAAACCAAATTCTGGAAGTAGTAAGGTACATGAATAAATCAGTGTAGAACCTGATCCATCGGTTGACTGTAATTTCTTGTGTCTACTCCTAATAGTTGTTTTTTTTTTCAATAGAAAAGGAAAGAAATACTTAGACAGAAGGAATGTTGAGGCAGTTTCTGCTCTTAGTTGAGTGGTTACGTCTTGGGAGAACTTTGGACGTTTTGAAATAGGTCCATGTGCAAAATCACTCACATAAATCAGCGTGCCCAGAGCCAGTAGTCCCTCTATCAGGACTTTTATTATGAGTTTCTGCTATAGATTAATAGATTAATCATCAGAGTCTGGTTAGACATGATTTTAATGCTTCTAAGTCCCACTGATGTAACTGGAAACCCTTGTTGGATTGGGCCCTGAGTTTTCTCACTGGGCTCTTTCATTTTAACACCAGCAGTTTTGCACTCTGAACATCTCGGTTTATCTAGTTGAAGTTTGTGCTTACAGGTTCAAATTTTTCTTTATTTCTGTGAGACTGAATTGAAATTTTTTTTCATTTGTATCCTTCAAGGATGCATTAAGATGCTTTTCAAATATCATTTGACTTCTCCTTAAAGGATGAGGAATGTCCTTTGAGAAAAGCCTGGTAGAACTGGTAGACTTGCATTCCCAGAATGCCAGGTGAGAGTATGTAAAAACCTGTTATGTGCCTGAGATTTTCTCATGCACACAGATCACAGAATTAATTCATGCTCAAATAGTTTTTATTTTTAAATCCTTGGGTATAATTATGGAACTTCCAAAACTGATACGATATGTTGAAGGCAGAGGAGAATAATTCAGAAATACTAAATGTTAAGTTTGCTCTCTCCTATTATGTTACACACGAGCTCTGTGACAAGCCAAAAGTAAGCTGAAAGTGGCAGCTGAGGCCCACTTTTTCAACAGTGCCAAATCTGCCCAGCCTCTCTTCCCAGTTGGCTACTTCCAAGGGCTTTCAGCTGGCCAATGAAGCGTGTTCATCCTGGAAATCAGTTGCTGTAGGTAAGGCCCACTCATGCCTGTCCTCGTTTCTGTGGTGTAACTAGTAAATGCTGATAATTATTTGAGCTTATAATCACTGCTAAATATTGGTACTGTTACATCCTGAAATAATGCAATTGCACATGTTAATTTTCTCTTAATTGCTCATGCTAATTGCAGGTTAGATGCAATCAAAGCGGTGCTGCCTGGCAAAGGCACTGTGCACACCACAAGAAACCCTGGTGGAGGGGTTTTCTTTCTTTAAATTGAATCTAGTCTCCCACAATTACATGTTTTTGCTTCAGATGTACAATTAGATGTTATTACTCTAATTCTGTAACTACACAATAATCAACCAAAAATTACTTTGAGAAACAAAACAAAACAAGGAAATTTGCACTGCAAGAGGTACAATGAGGAGAACGTCAAAGGTTTCAAGGCAAAGCCACAGAAGGAAACAATGGCTGTGTGAAAAATTAACCTGCGCTAAGGCTGTTGTTCGTGGCTGTGCTGCAGGGCTGCAGCGGGGAAGCCGTACCAAGCAAAGGACTTGCACATACCCTGGCACTGCAGCAATCTGCCCCAGCATGCCATGTCCATCCACTGTCCTAGAGAAGCCCTTTCAGAAGGCTGACAACTTATAGTACATTAATGATTTTTGCATATATCAGGGTAAAACTTGTTTTAAAGCAGTCTCAATAATAAAAGTGTTACTGAAGGGGTAATCTTTAAAAAGTCCAACAGAGATGATCGCTTTCAGCCATGATAGTTCATGTACAGCTAAAGAAAAATTGATCACATTCTTAAAATACATTAAAGAAAACCACTAAAAATTTCTATTTTATCAAGGATGAAGACAAATAATAGAAAGTGAAGGACAGACTCTTAATAATTCTGTCAAACCTGTATGTTCTCTTTTGAAAAAGTATTTTCTATTTTGGTAAGTAACTTGTACAAAGCTATTTAAAAATGGAAAACATGATGAAGCATGTGCCAGGAAATAGCACAGGCCCACCCAAAATAACACCTGCCTTTAGGACTGTGCAGTCTGTATTGTCCTCTGCACAACACTCATCTTCCAAGGAACTCTCACCCAGCTTGTCATTCTGGGAAGTGACTCCTTAAATCTGGCAGGCACTACCACTGGCAGCTTTATCCATCCTCCCCTTTTGTGCCAGGTAATATGGATTTTTATTCTTCCTCTGTTTCTGTGCCCTGTCTCAAGCCTGTATACTTTTTAGAGGGATATTTTTGGTATTTGGAGCTGTAGGGAAAAAGTCAGAATAGCAAAAGGGGTAAGATTGAAAGCTGAAGCAAAAGCACTGCTCAGGTTGGTATACTGATGTGATGTTTTGCCTTCCTCTTCTCAGCAATGGATTTGTCTAGATGCTCAGATGATGATCGCTCACTTCTGTTGGAACTGTTGGAACACCAAAATCTCATGTGGGAGGCTAGTTCGGCCTTGTGAAACTGAACAAGACAAAGAGTGGGAGAAAGAAATGTTAGTTGTCCTGTTTTACAGATGGATGATACACAAGGAACTTAAAACTTCTGGTTTTGTGAAAACTTGCACCATGGCTTTAGAAAAATTATTGAAGGAGTCACTATCGGGAGACAGCTCTGAGTGAAAAATGGACACACTGTGATGTGGGCTTAGCAGAGGGAGAAGCTACTAGACTAGCCAGAGAAATTTCTGGGAATAAAAAAATTGATTTTCTTGGCTGGACTCAAAGTATTTGCAGTTGTATCATTTGGGAAAACCTATGTAAGATGGGAAGCAGGATTGAAAATGTAGGGTGGGTAGGACTATCCAGTGAAAGACGAAAACAAATAATGGACAAAGGAAGATACTTTGGTATTGATTCTGAGCTAATCTAACTTCATGCTGTCACCACTAATCCTTCCAGAAAGGTCAGACATACTTTCATGAAATTTGCTGATGAAGCTATTGTGGAAATTTTAGAGTTTGACATGGATGAAGAACTAGGTGATTTTTAAGAGCGTGTGGCAGGGGAGATTCAGTCACGCAAAATACAAAATCTCTGGGAACTTGCAAAAGGCTCCAAGAGCTTCTTGGTTAGAATTAGAACATACTAAACTCTTGCAAAACAGAAAATGATGGAGATAAGTATAATGACAGCATAAATAGCAGTGTATGAGCTAAGCCTAAATGACATGTAAATAAAATCAGCCATCCAAGAAATTCAGTGGTAAACATCAAAGCTGATCTAGCCTCTTATCTGGAGCATAGCAGGAAGGAAACCCTAGCTGGGCAGCAGGCTCAGGGACTGGTCCAGCTCTGTTGTCTCAAGCTGTGAGCAGTGAACAGTGAGACTATTAATTGGTGCTACAGAGCCAAAGCACTGTGCTGCAGTTGTGTGCTCCATCTACTGGTGTGTCCTCTGGTAACAAACTTGTTCCACACTCAGGATGTCTTTTCCAAGGAGCGCTCCTGGATATCTGACAAGTAGCAGAGGAGGGAATTGGAAGTAAAACTTCTTGGGATTTTTCAGACAAAAATGATCTGTCAGAAACATTGCTTTGATTTAGGCAATCTCCTGTGAAAACTTTGCATTTCAATGGATTTTAGGGAAATACATGCAGACCTGTGATTATTTCTTGTCATCCTGCCTAAACAGTGACCGGAATGTGCTTCTGTGATGTGTTACCCATGATGACAATGTTGGTTGTGGGGCATCCAAGTTGAGCAATGGAGTACTCAGGGCAACATGAAAAATTCACTTTTCTGATTCTGAGCCTCTCAGTTGAGCAGTAATTGCTTACCCGTTCTCTTTACTAAGGCTAAAAAAATGGAGTCAGGAGCATACAAGCCTCTTGTAAGTTGTATGGCCTCTGAATGCTTGATTTCCAGGCTTGATTTTGTCATAGAATCATAGAAGGGACCCATCAGGTTCATCGAGTCCAACTCCTGGCCCTGCACAGGACACCCCAAGAATCACACCATGTGCCTGAGAGTGTTATCCAAATGCTCCTGGAACTCTGTCAGACTTGGTGCTGTGACCACTTCCATGTGGAACCTGTTCCAGTGCCCAGCCCCACTCTGAGTGAAAAACCTTTTCCTGATATCCAGCCTAAACTGATCCCAACTCTGCCTCATGCCATTTCCTTGAGTCCTGTCACTGATCACCACAGGGAAGAGATCAGTATCTGCCCCTCCTCTTCCCCTCAGGAGGAATTTGTAACTGCAATGAGGTCTCCCCTCAGTCTTCTCTTCTCCAGGCTGAACAGAGCAAGTGACCTCAGCTGCTCCTCATACGGCTTCCCCTCAAGGCCCTGCACCATCCTTGTGACCCTCCTCTGGATGCTCTCTAATAGCTTAGTATCTTTCTTACATTGTGGTGCCCAAAACTGCATACAGGACTCAAGGTGAGTCTGCACCAGTGCAGAGTAGAGCAGGACCTTTTTCTGAAGCAATCCAACTGTCAGGTCTTTGGGTTTGTTATATTTTCCTTTCCATGAGAAATACCAGTGTTCTCCAGGGAGTTGCAAAAGAACATGTCCTGGCTTCATGCTCCAGCACATTTTGGCATTTCCTGTAGAAAAAAATTTCCAGCTTTTTTACCACTCTGAACTCAGACCTTTGGAGGCACAGACTGAACAGAGACCTGCTACTCCTGTAGCAGGAAAAGATCTCAAGATGTCATGGAGAAGATATGACCTCCATCCTGAGATAGGATCGGTGATGCCAGAGAGCTAGTGTCTAACCTTTGCCTAGTCTATAACTCATGACCAAAAGTGCTGGACAACCTGCAGCCTTCCCATTATTTCATAATAGATAACCTATATTTTCCCTTCTATGTTTGATCTTCAGCATGATTAGGGCCAACATGTATTTTCCTTCTTCGTGACTTCTACATGTTTGAAGATTATAATCTTATTATGTTTTAATTGTGTTCTTTAGTCCCGAATCACAGTCATTCCTCCCACATTTCCTTGGAGGCCATGTCTGAAAGTCTTCTGATTATTCTGCTGCCCAAAACAAGACAGAGCAGTTCTCTGTAATCTTACCAGGTTTTAAAAGAGCAGCAGGATCACTTTGTACATCTCTTTATACATCACAATGTGATGTTTGCCTTTTTTTGTAACAGCAAGACATGATTGACTCTTGTCAGGTGTGTGATCCACCCTGAGCATTAGCGCTTCTCTGGCCAAGTGCTCTAAGTGGCTGTTCCCCATTAGATGTTAGTGCATTTAACTACTCCTTTGTAAGTGTTCCCATTAAAGACAATCATGTTCTCTTCAGAAAATTTATTCAATATGTCAGAACAATTTGAATTGTCAGCCCATTCTGTAGCACACTTGCAGCCTCTCACAGCACGATGCAGTTTGCAGATTTAATAAGCAGATGTTTTTGTCCATCACCTAGACTATTACTTAAAACACTTAACAGGAACCAGACTTGAGTAGCTGTAGAACCATATTTGATGCTTCCTAGGGATCTATATAGCAACTATCACATCTTTCAAGCCAATACCACTCTGCTTGAATTTAAACAGCATTTCCCTAGTTCATGAACAAGAGTATCACTAGAGGTGATGTTAAAAACCTTTATAAGCTCAAGACATGCAACATTTACTGTATCTTTTTCACTTTACAAAAACTACTGCTCTCTAGGAAAAGAAAAAATATTGACGAATCCCTGTTGACTCCTACCTTTTTCTCATTGTTTCCCATTGTCTTCAAATAATTTGATTCTTCCCAACCTTTGTAATTTTCTAAGACTTAGGGAACTGAATGGGTTTCCCAGCTCCTCTTGCACCCTTTGAAACGGTGCCATCTCTGCCCCTTTGACAACATGAGAGCAAGCTGTGCATCTTCAGAAATCCTCCATGGGTCATGTCGCAGCTGAAAGGATTTGGTCCTTAAGTGGGTGAGGCTGGCTGTGGATGGAGCTGAGACTGGAGAGTGTTGGAAGGCCTGTCAAGGTGATATGCCTGGCTGCTGACTCTGTGGGAAAGAGAGTCTGGGAAGGGGAAGATGGGGAACACCAAAGTCTTACCTTGATACAGAGTCACAATGTTGCTGGGACATGTCTGCGGATTTGGAGACAGACATGTCCTCCCATTTTACACAGGAAATTCAGGGTAGTCAAGGAGATGCATGAGACTGTGAGGATGAATTTCACCCAGATCAGTCAGGCTGAAGCAATACAATATACTAAGCATTTTTCACCATTTTCTTATCCTGTGTTATTTCAGGAACTAATCTTTTATTGTCTGATCATAACTAAAGAGAAGAGTAATACAACCAAACAAGTATGTAATCTTTTGGCCCTTTCAGACACTTTTTTCCAGTTTTTCCTGATGTGTTTTATTTTCTGTGGTGGTTTTTATTTTTTTTTTTTGTTTTGTTTGGGTTTTTTGTTTGTTTGTTTGGGGTTTTTTTTTGTTTGTTTTTAATGTTGCAGAAAACATACTCTTAGTTTGCCCAGTTTCTTTAGAACTGGAAGGCAAAGATGTTGCTCTGGTCCCAGAGTGTTGTGCCTGATGAGACAATCATGTAGGAGATACAACATTAAAAAAAAGAGCTACTTCCCTCTGCCTGGTTAAGAACCCTCCCCCATAATTATTGTCTTAATGAAAGCACAACCTGTGGTTCACAATACTTATGATTTCACTTTAATTACTCCTGGAAGACAATTAAAGCAGTTATTTAAAAATGCAACTCTTTCTATAAAGTATAGCAAAATGGAGTCAGAAGCACGTGCAAGGTATTCTTCAGAGCATTTGATCTCCTCAAGTTAATAATTTTATTATGGTCAGATACGTGTCTCAAGCGAGAACTATGTTGCTGTGATGGTGAGAGGAGACATTCACTCTGTAACACTCATACATTCCAATTGCTAATGTGTTGGCCACACGTACAGAAAAGGAGATGAAAGAGATGAACATCATCAGCTGACCTGTCTGACCCTGTAGCCAAAGCTTATTTCATGCATTTGTGCATGAGATAAATTTCCATCTCTTCCAGAAGTTAATATGATTGATTTTGCACATCAGGGCAAGTAGTGCAAAAACAGAGAACTCCAGCCTAGCCATCCCATGTGGCAATCAGGGCTCAGCACATATTGCCAAAATGCTCACTGGAAAATTGAAAGGCAAAACTTTATTTGTAAAAATTTATTGTATTTCTTGCTTGAACTTCTGAACCAAATACTATGCATTATTAGCACTAACGTGAAGGCACTTAAAAGAAAGAAGAACCAGTCTTTAAGCTAGTCTGTGAGCACTCTCCATATGTTGGTGGGAAAAGCACATTGTCCATATGAAAATTCTGCCTACAATCCATAGACATAATAGGCCAGATAGCTGAAGTCAAACCTACTGACCTCAGTGGTGTTACAATGGAGCAAAGGAATGGTCCTGATGTGGGCCCATGAAAGCACATGGAGTAGACTTCTTCTCTCCAAGCTTCAGCTTCAGTCTGATTGTTTGCTGCCCGTGCTCAGGCTCCCTCCTGGCTCCCTGGGCAGCCCTGCTCATGCATGGCTGTTGGAGACAATTTTAGGCCAAGTTGCTGATGTGGTGAAGGTAGTGAGACTCTGCTGCATTGCTGGCTTGCAGATTTTGAGACTGTTTTACATTGAAAAGCGAGCCTTGTTCTGCCAAACAGTAAAACCAAATTAGACTCTTCTCCAGATCAGGAATGAATTTTGTCTGGTTGTGTGTCATGGCTACAGTAAACAGTTTATACTTGGGCAAAGGCTGTGTTTAAGTATGACTGAATCCTGTTTGGTTTACTGTGATTAAGCTAAACAATTTAGAGATGTTGAAACAAGTTAATTTAAATTCTTTCTTCCATTTCCTATGGCTTTTTCAATGTTAGGTTCTTAAAGCAACTATTTCAGAAATTATTTTGAGCAAGCAAATTAATGTTAACATTCTTACATTAAAATGAAATTACATTTCCCCCTCCACCCCGTTATTTAATCAGGCTTACATGTCCTTTCCAGATGTGCACAAGCTAAACAACCTGCTGCTTCGTGGGAGTTGTCCTTTTGCTTAAAGCATGAGAACACTCTGCTGTGCCATTCAAAGCATTACAAGAAATACTTAGTCTAATCCCCTGCGATTTTCTTCTGCAGACTCCTTCTCAGCAGTGAGGCTGAAGTGTTGGTGACATTGTCGTGTCACAGAAAGACTGCTCCTGCTTCTCACATGGGGATTAGTTGAGCAAAAGACGTGGTAGCCAAAGCACATGAGTAAAAGTGTATGAGGCTTAACAACTGGAAAATTAAGTGTGTTGGTATGAGATTTATGTTCTGTCAAAACCTTCTAGCTAATTAAAGGTATGACCTACTTTCTTTTGCCTGCAGAAGCACTGGATGGCTTATGGAAAGCAAGTATCTTAGTTGAAGAAAACTGGTGCTCTGACTTCAATTTCACCAAAGGAGGAAACCTCACCTTTCCAAAAACAAGTCTGGATTCAAGTGCTTGCAGTTACCATCTTTCACTTGATAAGTGTCTCTCTTATGGATAGGCTGCACCTGAATATGCTGCCTGCTAACCCACATGCTGCAAATTAGAATTCTACTTGGTGGCTGCACTGCATAGCTGTTTTTCTTGATGGTGTGAGCAGATAGGCTTTGTGTTTCCTTTCACTGCATTCTTTCTCTGACAGCCTTTAGTTCAGTTTTGCTATGTTGAAGATGAAACACTGTCATTCCAGGCTCTCTATAAAAAGCTTAGGTCTTTCAAGAAATAGTGTTTTCTTTAAATGATCCTCAAAATATCAGTGCAATAATGCACTGAAAGAGCCCAGAGTAGGCTTTGTATTTCCATCTCAATCTCTTAAGCAAGAAACCTTGGCACTTCTGGCTCTGGGGAGGCATTTCTTGTATGTTACCAAACAATGCATTCCCAATTTAATATGGATATCTTTATAATCTTATTTTACTGGGTAGTCATAGCAAAGACAGCCTAGCTAGATGACTGCTAGAGATCCTCTCGGCACTCACATACATGTATAAGGAAGTCAGATAAAGACCAGCCTTAAGAGCTAAACATTTACAGCCACAGACAGACAGATGTTTATCTGAGGAGAAGTTTATACTGGCTTCTGTTTGAGAACTAGAAAGGCAGTTTTCACCTTCAAGCGAAAGCAGAAATTAGATGTAATCAATAGCTTCTGTAAAACATTTTCTAGCCTTAAATGGTCTCCTGAAAGGTTGAATCATGAAGACCTTGACATATTTCTAACAGAAGAAAATCTATTTCTGGAGCTCTTTGTGAAGCACAGAAAATGGCGGGTTTGGGCTTTGTGGAGATGGGGGGAGAGCTCTATTCCTATAGCTCACCATAGAAATAGGACCTGACAACAGGACCTGCATCCCAAGTCAGTTTAGCTCATTCAAAATAAAGCACTTCCTTATACCCTCCACACAGCCAGCTGGTGGCTGAAGTATTCTGCCAAAAACAGGAGGTTTTCAAAGGTTCTTATGTTACACTGGCAGGCAGGTTAGTTGTACAATACAGAAATCCCTGCTCAAGCAGGGCTGGAGATATTGTAGGAGTGTTTTCATTCCTGCCTCAGCAGGTGGGATTAATGAGGAGAGGGGTGAGAGTCAAAGGTGAAGTTGGCAGGGCTAATGTGAGTTGCTCATGTGCATAACAAACTTAAGGAAGCTTCATCCCAAGGGAGCCAGGATGGGACAACATGGTCATCCTCTCCTTCAGAAAGATAAGGAGATGATTATGGTCCGGGGAGCCTACAATCGTGGGACAGCAAGCCTGGCCACCATCTCCATGAAAGCTGGTTAGAAACACATCTGATGTGTAGTTCTTTTGGGCTTAGCTTCCTCTCCATCACTCCTGCCCTAAATAAGCAGAGTAGCGGTATGTTAAGCAGGTGTATGCAATGGGTTTGCTTACTCAGGTGTTGCTTCTGGAGGAGGACAGACCCTGATGGTCTGATACCCCTGTTGGGGTAAAGATGAGGCCGGGGGCAGAGGAGTTCAGGAGGCAGCGCATGGCTCCAGCCTGAGCAAAAGCAATGGTGAGGTGCCCTTTAGGAGGTCATGCAAGGCTTTTAAACCCCAGTATCTGGTGCAGGTCTTATTCTGAGGTGCAAATACAGTGGGTTGTTTTTATGAGAGAAAGATCAGCATCCCAGTCCAAAACCAGAGGCAGGAGAGAGGTCAGTGTTCAGTCCCTGTCTGGGCAGCTGAAGGTGCTGGGCAGGAGGAGGGACCAGGCAGGGATTCTGACAGCCTGGGCTTGGAGCCAAGGATGGGCTGGAAAAGAGAGCAAGGTGAATTGCTTTTTGTTTCTTCTTCCATCGAAAACCTTTGCTGCAGTGGAGAAGAAAGAGGGGAAATGTTTCCAGCTGTGAGTGCTCCCTCCTGACACAGATGAGATGGTTACTCTGGGTAGAAATGCCAGGGATCTTTGCTCTCCCTTGTTTAACATAGCAGCATGTTTGTGAAAAAGACTTTTCAGCAGGGAGGGTTTAATCATGCCAACTCGATCAGGTGGCCATCTAATTTTTTTAAAGAGTTTAACTACCTAAATGAAATTGTCTGAAGAGACTGTTTTATCACCATTAGAACTGAGCGAATAATTCACAATAGATAATTTATGAGCTGCCTTTTGCCTTTGCCTCTTCATGAAGTGATTAGGTGGTGCTCAAAGCATTCATTAGCCAAGACTTTAAATCTATTTCCTGGGCTTGGTACTCCCAGGAGCTTCACAGTTTGGCCGTATTTCAACAAATCACTGACTGTCTCCTCAGCTTTCTGCCCATGGGCAAGGCCATTCAGCTGCCAGAGGTCAAAAAATAGGTAAGAGCTGCCAATAGGTCCAGGCATGGTGAGGAAATGGGGTCAGGACAACCAGACTGGGACACCATAGGCTCAGGCCAACTGGGTCTTGTGCGTCATGCTGGGAAATGCAACCCAGTAGGACACAGGTGCCTGAATGAGAAAAAGTAATCAAGCACCAAAATCCTGCAATGAGGTACATCACTTATATAGACCCTGGATGAAACTGGAATTTTTGCCATCCTCCCCAGCAAGAGCCTTCTCAACACACACATGCTGTATACTGACTTGCAGGAATGTTTGCCAAGTAATAAGCAGCATGAAGGCAGCCAAACTGCATTCAGGAACAAGCAGACAATCTGGAACAGAATTCACTCCATCTTCATTGTGGCCAGAGGGAAAAATTGCCATAGGCAGCATTTTATTAGAAACAAATGCCAAAAAAAAAAAACCCCAAAAGAAAAAAAAAAAAAAACAAAACACCAAAGAAAAAAAAAAAAAAACAAAACACCAAAGAAAAAAAAAAAAAAACAAAACACCAAAGAAAAAAAAAAAAAAGCAAGCCGGAGAGAGAGAAAGAGCCAGGGATCAGGAAATAAATTAATCAATGTTCCTCTGGAAGCGAAGGAAGCCCTTGGGCCCCAACACAGCTGGCTTGACAAGAGGACAATATTGCAGGTGTTCCACATGTGGCCCAGTTTGTTTCCAGGAGCATTCAGAATAACAATGTCTTAATGCCTTTCTGTTTCTTTTTTTCTCTCCTCAGGAGCTGGGTCATGATTTTTTCCTCTTCTATCATTCATGTCTACTCCAGTAAAAGCTGGGAATGTCCTAGAAGGGGAGTGAACTCCCCATTTTGCTGAAAATTAAATGAACTGGTAATACAGAAGTAGGCTGTGCTGGGAAATTTTGCTATGCAGTAGAGACCACTGCATGGTTCAGGAATAAACACAAGGACTGCCTTCCACACTGCACAGCTGGAACCTCCTTGCTGTGTACCCTGGTGATAAAATGCTGACTGACATGCTAATTAAGAGCTGCTTACAGCAGTATGTTGAATACAATATTTAGGATAAGAAAAGTTGGGCAAAAGCCTTAACTGAAAAAAAAAATTGAAAGTATATAGACTACCTGATTTTAAGGATATCATGTACTTCAAGACTGAAGGATCTGTGGAGTTTGCCTGCTGCATTTTTAAAATGCATTTTATACCTGGTTTTGCAGCTTTTACTTGCTGCATTATGCCAGGAGGCATAACAAGAAGGACTTGGACTTTGAGCCAGTGTAAACAGGATGTCAGGGCTGGACATCTTTTTCCAATATGCGGCCTGTGGTGGACACGTGCTGGGACTGACCACAAAGATGCTGAGCCTGCCTAGGTGCCAGTAGGGTGCTGTTGGAAACACAGAGGTGTGGGCAGCGAGGCTTTGCATGCCTGTAGGGAAGCTGAGAGCTGTTTCATACCCAGCAGAGGGTAGCTGGCTTGAAGAAAGAGCTGGTCACCTGCAGTTGTCTGCTTGAGGGGCACCTGGGCAGGGGCCTTCTTCACAAAGCCCTCATTTTGCCAGTTTTAGACTAGATGTGGCCACTGTGCTTTGCACCACACCTGACATTGGCTATGTCTGTTATTCTGTTCAGAGCAACAGGTGCCCAGAGAGACTGTGAAATCATTAGCATTGAACGTGCCCTAAATTCCACAAGGTCTTGAGCAACCTGATTTAAGCTGCATGTTTTGAACATGACCCTGGACCACATGACCAGCAAGGACAGCAACTGAACCAGATGTCCCTGCCAGCCTCAGTTATTCTGTGATTTTGCTTGAATCTTGAACAAAAACATGTGGGTGCTTGTTTGAGGTATCCCCACTTGAAGGTTCAAAAGGAGATATTCATTGCAGCCAAAATACAATCCATGAAAAAAATTATGTCTGGAGCATTTCAGATGCCAACATGAAGTACTGGTGGACTGCACCCTATGAAAAGGCTTAGGTTCAACCAAAGTCACACTCAAGGCAATTTGAACAGGGCAGAGGGAGGTATCTTGCTCTTTGTTTATGAGGTGCTTTTGTTCTGCATGTCCATGTTCCAAGGGAGGAGTATCAGCTTAAAAAGATGAAAGCTCTGAGTGGAGAGCAGTAGCTGCAAGGCACAAGCACATTAATCATACACTTCTCAGTGACACAGATTTAGTGGGCTGTCTTCTGGCTCACTTTAATATTAGCACCAAAATTACTGAGGTCTAACTATGGTCTTATCATAGAACCACAGAATACATTAGGCTGAAAAAGACCTTTAAGATCATGGAGTCCAACTGTTAACCCCAGATTGCCAAGTCCACCACTAAACCATGTCCCTAAGTGCCATATTCAAACTGAGAACTGAGCAACCTACAAGCAGGAGAGCATCAGCTATAAACCCTTTTCTCTCTCCCCTCCTTTGAGACTAGTGAAGGTGTAACAGTGCAGGGGCCAAGGGGCTGGTAAGTTTGGATATCTGCTAGTGCTGTTCTGCTGAAGGGCAGGATGGTAACTCAAGGAAGGAGTCATTAGCAAAGCAGGACACATGTACACTGGACATGTCACTGAGCATGACATTCAGGCCCCTGGTGGGAAGGAATGGACTTAATCATTTTAGGATAGGGTTCATTTTAGGGAGAACCCTCTCCCTATTCTGGATGCTTCAAAGATGAGAAACAAACTTGACTTGGTGTTATTTTATTTGCTCCAATAAACATTTGATTTATACAAAACAAGACAATAAAACCCCCTCAAAACAGTTTACAAAGCAAGTTAAGTGTTTGAAACTTTTGATATACAAGAGTATATATTGCTCACATTCCTATTTCATACATGATGTACAGGTGAAATATTCCTTAAAAGAATAAAAATTTCCCTTTATATGTAGTGTTAAAAAACCCCATAAAAATGTCAGTATTGTCAGGAACTACCAGATGCTATTCCTTGACTTTCAGCATGGATAGAGGAAGAGAAATGGGCTGCGACATTCTACCTGCCTGGATGTGCCCTCCCCCTGCAGCCCCCATCTTAGTCTGTGGCCCTGTGAATCTGCATGAACATTCCCCCCCTATGAAATTTGACATAATATTCTCTGAATGCTGTCTCTGTAGATGTGCATGTTTTGCCCTGCACTGTTTAAATACTTCTGAGTAGTTTGGTTAAAATGAAAAAAAAAAAAAAGTAGTTAAAAACCCATTTCAAATAAAATAAAATATTTGCCATCATAAATCTTAATTCCTATTTGGATAAGCATGATTCCTACTGATTTGCATGGCAACATCTTCTAGAGAAATATTGATGTTTATCTGTCAAATGTGTTCAATAAATCATACCAGATATATCTGTCCAGGACTGGTTTGTGCTGTCTGAATTTCTGACTTCCAAGGCCTGCTGACAACCCGTGGGGAAGAAAAAAGTGGATAAAACACTGCAAAACACCTAAACCCAAAATTTTTAGCAATTATTCAACACATTGCTGTCATTTATATAGACCCAATGTGATGTCAACGGTCTTAAACGTTTTGGGGAACTGAAAGAATGTAAGCAATGTCTGAAGGATCCTGTTGAAAAAAGTATTT